>JAQZBX010031653.1:0-26217 GCA_029593785.1 Cabassous unicinctus
GTTTGCCCAACTTGATCACTACTCTTTATTGAGCATTTATCAGAGGCCACAGACATGTAGGTAGGAAATTGACTAACTGAATGAATAAATGATCTTTGCTATTTAGTGGAGTATATGCTATACATATAAACAGATAATGGTGTTCATTTTGCTCTATCTTTGGAATGAAAAACAATGTCTTAACCTCTTTTCTATCCTTCCCCCTTTATTTTGATGTGTTACATAAAAGTCTTTTGAAGCCATGGCTATTGGAGGTCTCACCCTAAAGTTCAGAAACACATAGTAATGTTTTCAGAAAGGTTTTTTAAATTCTTCTTTTGTCCAATTAATGAAGCATTTGTATTCATGGGTAACTTTACTCTTAAGTGGTTACCTTTCTCCTTTAGTTTTAAGTAAAACCTCCTAAAAAAAGGAAGAAAGAAAGAAAGAAAGAAAGAAAGAAAGAAAGAAAGAAAGAGAGAGAGAAAGAGAGAGAGAGAGAGAGAGAAAGAAAGAAAAAGAAAGAAAGAAAGAAAGAAAAGAAAGAAAGAAAGAAAGAAAGAAAGAAAGAAAGAAAGAAAGAAAGAAAGAAAGAAAGAAAGAAAGTCATCTTCATTTACAGGATACTTTTCTTATTTGTTTTTAATCAGAAACAAGTGAAAAATATTCTGATACCCTTGAGATATTTCTCCAAGTTTCCCAACTATGTTTAAACAAAAGAGGCAGTCAAAGCCTCATCCTCTCTCCAACATTCATAGATCTTACTTCCTGAAATACATGCTAGAATATTTATTCACAACTTGCCAGGAACTACCTGACTGGAAAAGTGGAGGATTTCATATCAAAATACTTATTACATGAAAAGGAATAGCCACTACCATTGATTTGAGCTAAAATACAGCTATTGGAATTGACTCTGCAAAAGAGGCACTCCTAATTAGAGACTGAAAGCAATCTATACAGAATTGTATAAATTATTTTTGAGGGTAAGTTGCCTTGTATTGCTCAGGCTCATATATTTTCCCTTCTTTATAAACATGGAGATTGCATAGTTCTTTCTTCCAAGAAAAAAAGAATAGATATAAATATTGTGGCTTTTTCCTATTCTTTGTACACTCTGGACCTTTTTGATACTTCTGTGGAAGTAAAACAAGACTTGATTAATGAGTAATATTGAGTATGAAAAGGATCCAAATATTTTTACATTACTCAGGTGGAATGAAAATTTGATCATTACATTGTTAAATTTCTAATATTTGTGTATGTTATTGATTTAATGAATTATTTTGTTTTTTTTAAATATAATTTTAAGTGAAACTATAATTAAGTTTTAATTATACATTTCCCTTGGCTGTACCCAATACATATTAAATGATATAAAATTATACAACAAAAAGTTTAAAATGATTTTAACTATAACTTTAGATGAAAATAAATGAAAACTACCCAGTTGTGCCTTCTAAATAGTCCATGTGTTCCCTGTTCTAACAGTGCCAGTATCTTTCAGGAATTTATAAAAGCATATTCCTTAAGTGAAATACTTCGTGTTGTAAATCACTAATCTACAATTCATTATTCTACTCTCAGATGCATTTTTGGATCATTTATAACTGATCTTTTCTGAGAATCTGTTACGTATGTTGATAATTTCTGTACCTCAGATATCATTTTTGTAATGTTCTCCTCCTTTTTCTGCTAATTGTCTTGAAATATTGGTTTATGCTTGCTTTCTTGACTTCCCTAATTATTCTCTTCTCTTTATTGATCCAATTCTTGGTTTTTCTTCATCATTATACTTAACCTTTCTGGACATTTGATCTCATGGATCACCCTTCTCCATGAAATTCTCCTTTCTTGATTTCAAAAACACTACTCTCTCTTGATTTTCTGATTCAACATCACCACCGTCTCTTTGTGTGTATTCTTCTGAATCATCTGAATCATAAGGATTTCCAGAGGGTTTACTCCACTCTAATCTGCACATTTCCTCTCTTCTCATGGCTTCACTTTCAGCAATTGATGTCTCTTCCATTTATCTCATTTACCCTGATTTTTCTTATGAGTTCTGCAGATGAATTTCAAAATGCCTACTTGTCTTCTCCACATAAGGCCAACATGTTTTTAGTTCTGCCCCTCTTCCATTTTCCATACACAACCCTCCCATCATCTTTGCTGAAACTATTAGAACACTATCTTCCCAGATGCCCAATTTAGAAACTTCTAAGTTTTTTCTTGACTCTTAATCTCATATGCAAACCAACCACAACGTTTATTAAGCTAGTCTTTTAAATTTATCCAATTTTTCCATCTACAATTTCTCTTATATATTTCTATCTTTCCCTATTTTATTGTTTCAGCAGCTTCCTAAGCATCACATGTTACACATATATCCACTTCCCAAAGCATGCTCTGTGATGCCACCAAATATCAGTTTGGTCATATCACACAAGTGTCCCCCAAAAATATTTCCCCCAAAATATCCAGACTTCTTAACAATGGCTCACTTGATCTGACTCCAAACTTGTGTTACATATTCATCTTCCTGTTATGTTAGCCATATCAAATTTCTCATACACATTAAAATGTGTTCTTTTGTTCACTGTGTTCTCTCATTTTGGAATTTACTTGCCCTGTTCTTTGTCCATCAACAACTTCTTGTTTCATCTTCTCATCCTACCTCCATTGTTTCCCTTTCCAAGAAGCTTTCCTCAAATCCTATTCACTCCTCTTCAGTTAGTTTCTAAAGTCAGAATTACATGTTCCTTCTTCTTGACTCACATAGGATGTTGTTTAAATCTCTTTTTCAATGCTCATTTAATCCTGAGTCACACTACGGTTAACTGCTTGCATATTTGTCACCACAAATAAATTATAAATGTGCTAGCAGCATTATGGATCTATAAACTTCACAGAACTTAGTCAATGAGTACAAGAGCCAAACACGAAATATTTGAATCAATTACTAATTTTTTTCTTCTTTCCTTTTTACTTCTTCATTATGTCATCAAGTTCCACTTCTCACTGTTAAGATAGCGTAAAACTCTGATGGGACTTTGGCAGTTACAGACATACTTTGAACTAGTTCATTCTCCCCTGACAATTAATAATAAAACTAGTACATTATTCTAAAAGAGGCATCTAGAGCAATGAAATTTTCACAAGTTTTTGAAGGGATTGCTAACTCTGTGATCACAAAGCCAATTGGATGAGAGGGTTATGGATTCTGTTGATTAATCGCATTTGGACTGACCACCATTTAATCAAAGCAAATGTAGGAAATAATGTCAATTCACAGAGACAAGGTCTGAAAAGTTTTAGGCAGATTGTCCAGGTATCAACCAAATACTTGGGTTCATAATAGAACTGAGGTCCCAAGAGCACTGGAGTGTGTAGCAGTTTGGCAGTTTTGATATAGTTATGAATTCCAAAAATAGATATTGGATTATGCTTGTAAATGGGTCTGTTAATCTGGGCATGATTTAAGTTATGATTAGGATATTGACCAGGCCATATCAGTAGGGCCTTGAGCCCCACCCCGTGGTGGTGGTGTCTCAAAGATAAAAGACATTGCAAAGGAGTTGTAGTAGTTTTGATGCTGGGGCCTGGGTAGGTGAGCAGATGGAGGGCTTGGTCATGAGGAAGGAGAGAAGGCCCCAGGATAGAGACAAGCATTGTCGGCAGCTGTCTTGCTCTAATACGTGGCAACAGACTTTGGTGAAGGAAGAAAATTATGCTTTATGGCCTGGTAACTGTAAGCTTCTACCCCAAATAAATACCCTTTATAAAGACCAACCAATTTCTGGTATTTTGCATCAGCACCCCTTTGGCTAATCAGAAAGTGAGCCAGAGACTTCTGCCACAAAGACCTATATATATTTTGCCTTGAAGATCATTTTAATTATTTATTACTGCATTACTGTGTAACAAATTACACAAAAACTTAGAGACAAAAACAACAACAACTATGTTTGTATCTTTCTTGAGTCTATAGTGACATGGATCAGCTAGGTGGTTATTCTGTTCCATGTGGTGTCAACTGGGACCAAAGCCATCTGGAGCCTCAACTGGGCTGGAATAGCCAAGGCGGCTGTAGCTGTTGGGCAATTTGATGTAATTATGAATTCCAAAAATATATATTGGATTATGCTCGTAAACTGGTCTGCTAATCTGGGAATGATTAAGTTATGATTACGGCGTTGACTGGGCCACATCAGTAGGGTGTTTAGCCCCACCCCTTGGTGGGTGGGGGAATCAAATATAAAAGGCAAGGCAAAGGACAGAGGGAGCAGTTTTTGAGGAGCAGTTCTGATGTTGGAGTCTTGAGCTGGAGCCCCGGGAAGTAAGAGAGCTTGGTCATGAGGAAGGAGAGAAGGTCCTGGGATAGAGACAAGCCATTCGCCTGATAGTCTACAGCTGGCCTTGTGGAGAGACGTAAAGCCTAGAGAGCCTCATAGTCTACAGCTGACCTTGTGGAGGAAACAGAGGAGCTAAGCCCCGAGAGAAATGCAACCCTGGGAAGAGAGGAACCCAAGAAGCCTGGACCCTGCCAAACGTCGGCATCTGTCTTGCTCCAACATGTGGCAATGGACTTTGGTGAGGAAGAAACTTACACTTTATGGCCTGGTAACAGTGAACTTCTACCCCAAATAAATACCCTTTATAAAGACCAGCCCATTTCTGGTATTTTGCATCAGCACCTCTTTGGCTGACTAATACAGGGGCTCACTCATGTATCTGCAAGTTGGTTCTGTCTCTTCACTGGGAGCTATCCTATTTTGCCAGGGCTGCTATTACAAATACCATACACCAGTTGGCTTAAACAACAGAAATTTATTTTCTCACAATTCTGGAGGAAAGATGTCCAAAATCAAGGTGTTGGTAGGATGATGCTTTTTCTGAAGTGTGTAGCATTCCAGTGGTGGCTTGCTGGTAATCCATAACTCAATCTCTGCTTCTGTCACATGGCCATCTGTCTTATGTCTCCTACTCCTACTGCTCTGTCCAAATTGCTTCTGTTATAAAGACATCTTTATATTGAATTAAGACCCACCGTGATTCCATTTGGCCTCATCTTAATAGGATCTTTGAAGATCCTATTTACAAATGGGTTTAGATACATAGGACCCAGACTTAAACATGCCTTTGTGGGGGACTTGATTCAATTCATAATTGATGCTCAGGTGGTTCTATCAACAACAGCTTCTCAATTCCCCTCCATATGGTCTTTGCACATAGTGAGGCATTTTCCAAGAGGCAGTGTTTTAAGAAAGCCAAAGCAGAAGCTGCAGATCTTTTAAGGCTCACCCTGGACATTAGATAGTATCATTTCTTTCATTCCTTTGTTCAGAGTAAATTACAGGGCTAACCCAGTGTGGCAGTTTGAGATTATTTTATGAATCCCCAAAGAGAAAGATTATGTTTGTAAACTAATCTTGTATTAAATTCAGTTGAAGGGCCTTTGATTAGAGTAATTGATAAGATTGCTGTAGGCTTTTTATTGGGCTATATCAGTAACGCATGACTCAGGTTAAGTCCCTCTCCATACCTCCCTGCCTTGCTGGGTCTGATATAAACAGAAACTCACTAAGACACAGGAAGACAGAGAGCTGCCATTTTTTATCTTGCCATGTGGCGAGGCTCAAACAGCTGAGTCCCCAGGGAGAGATGAATCATTTGCCTGATAGCTTACAGCTGAAACTGGGAAGAGAGCGGAATAGCCGAGACTGATATAGGAGGCCCAGAATGAAACAAGTCTTATGACAGGAGAGTGAGGACTACAGGATTACTTAAGCAGGAAGCCTCAAGAGGCTGGGCCCAAGAAGCTCAAGAAGAAGTGGTGAGCCTGGAGGAAAAGGCTGAAACCTGGGCAGAGATCAGTAGCTATCTTGCTTCTTCCTGTGGCAACACGCAAGGATCAACAGTAGCTGATTTTGGTGAGAAAGCAATTCTGATGGTACCTCAGTTTGGACTTTTCATCGCCTTAGAAATGTAAGCCTTTACTTCAAATAAATATCATTTATAAGTCAACAGATTTCTGGTACTTTGCATCAGCAGCCCTTTGGCAAACCAAAATACCTATGTTGAAGGGAAGGGGAAACAGACTTCATCTCTCATGGAAGTCATTACAAAAAATTTGCAGCCATCTTTAATACACCATAATTATGCAGTGAAAAATTAAACTCTAGGTACAATTTAACCAAAAAAGAAAGAAAAAAGGAAAATTATAGACTACCATCTAAGCGATATGTTCCCGATATCTCCAGAGTAGCCTAAAATTGTGTAATATAAACATTTTTGGTGAGAATCACATCCCACTGTTGAGTCATGTTGGACAGATTGTCAACTAAAATCTTCTTGCCTTTTTTCATATACATCTACTACTTGTCATAAACACATTATTCTTAATTTTATTTTTGAATATTTTGAGGATCAATAAATTATGCTTCTTCCCAAAAATTATATAAGATAAATTTTTTGCATAATTATCATTGAGCTGATGCTAGTATCAAGTAAGCAACATGCATGTATGCTCATGAAACTTTAATATTTAATATATACAACATTTATTAGTTATAATTTTAGAATATGTTTTATATATTAATACCTATAAATCTAAGACTGTTTAAATGTAATTTTTAAAATATACCAAAAGGATAATACAAAATAAAAGATAAAATTTATAATTTTTATTTTTTACGGTATGATAACATCATCTTTGTTATTATTATCCCACTAATTTTAATTGTTCTATGGGTTTTTCCTGATAATTTATTTAAACTGTCATTTTAGAGGTTAAATGATATTTTAATTTAATTTAATTTAATTTAATTTATTTATTTATTTTTAAAGATTTATTTATTTATTTATCCCCCCTTGCTGCTTGTATTTGCTGTGTCCATTTGCTGTGTGTTTTTTCTGTGTCTGCTTATCTCCCCCTTGCTGTGAGGTCTTGCTGCATCAGCCCACTGCGCCGCGCGGACCGGCCTGCCCTCACAAGGGGGCCCCGGGAAGTGAACATGGGGCCTCCCATATGGTAAATGGGAGCTCTATCGATTGAGCCACACCCACTTCCCAATATTTTAATTTTAAACTACCTGTAAATATTTCTATAAGAAGTAGAAAAACAATTAAAGGATGATGTATGACTTCACATTTCAAGAAATTGTCTTTACCATTTGAAGTTCCTTTAAAGCACAAATTTTGATTTAGATTTAAATTCTATTTCTCATTTATGAATCTTCAAATTAATACAAAATCTGAAATCAAGAAAACAGTTTTCAAGCTGTGGGAAGTGTTTTTAAAATTGATTACGTCCCAGTAGGAAAGGTCTACGGAGATTTATTTTTACCATGAAGATGTCTGAGTAGGAGAAGCAGCTTTCTTCTCCTTTTCTTTCCATATGATTTCACCATGAGTCACACCTAAATGGCTATTGTAATTCTAGATTCAAATAGTAATGAGCATTAGAGCTTAGTAATAGAATTGGTTATTCGTTTGGGAGGGATATCAATTTTTAAGTGACTCAAATTCTTCCATTGCCTTTTTAGACTTTCATAGTATTGTTAATGTAAAAGGGGCATATGGACCTATAATAGAAGTCTTTTCTGGAAAAAATGGAAATAAAATTTGGGTTTGGAAGGGTATTTTCTTGAAAAATTTTATTCAAAATATATTCTTAGATAAAGAGCAACCTTAGTGTGATGGTTGATTTCATTTGACAACTAATCAGTTGAAGATCTTAAAAATACAAGAAATGAGCATTTCAGAGGTCAAGAGAGGAATTTGGACTTAACTTCAGCATTGGTTCTTGCCAGAATCTCTAACCAATCAAATTCCTCTGGGATATTCAACTAAGAACTTCAGAATCATCTTTATTGGAGTTTTCAGCTTTTGACCTGCCCAAAGAGTTTCTATGTGTTAGCCCTAATGGTCACATGAGACAATTCTTTTAATAAACCTCCCTCACTTGCTCTTTCTTTCTTTCTGTATATATATGTATTCTGTTGGGTCTGCTTCTCTGGAGAACCCTAATTAATGCACTACATAAACTCAAGTGAGTGAAATAAACCTTGTAAAAAATGTGTCATTGATTGTGGTTTCAAATTATTTCACTTAAAGTCAACCAAGGGAGCAGAACTAATGGCACTTCCAAAATACACCATGGTTTTACATGCCTTTATGCCCTAAAATAATCAGATCACTTTTCTTTTGCATGTGTTTACAAATTATGTGTATATGTGTAGCTAAATATAAATAGATACTTTTCCCTTTAAATTGTCCTGTTCTTTTTGTATCCTCCACAGATCTTAATAACCTAGATTAGCATTTGGTAGATATTCTGTCTGTGTTTTAATGCTGTAAATCATTCATATGAAATACCTAATTGTAATATATCAGGGCTATTTGGCACTAAAGATTGGTATTACTCAAAGTAATAGGAAGGTAAGATGGATTTTATGACTATTATGACTGGCTTTAAGATGAGAAAAAAGGAGACTTAATTAGTATTACAAAAGTAAAATCCTTGTCGTTCACCTTGGCTTATCTATATGGCAAAACATCTTGTTAGGTAATTAACTTGGGTTTGGCAGATATGGACATAGGGTTTGGCAGAATGAATTAGTTGAATGAAACCTAAATAAACTTGAATGAAACCTAAATATTTACAGTCTACACATATGATCACTCATTCCTCTTACAAATAGGATTCTGCTTGTCGTATAAACTTCTTTTCCAAAATCAACAGAATTGTTGCAACATTCCCATCCCCATCCCCTGCTTTTATGGAGAGATTGTATATATGGATTGTTTTCCCTTACAGAAATTTTGAATTTTCACCCTATATTGTTTTGGAATCTAGACATTTCATTAGTCTAAGTTCAACTTGTTGTCCAACCCATATACTTAACAATGTTTGGAGATGCCAAAAGTGTTATATCATTAACTGCCAATATTTGTTAGATTTCTGGATGAACTTGAGCAACCAGTTAATTTGACATAGTATCTTGACAATTATGTGGAAAGAAAATATTCAAACTAGTAATTTCAGTAAAATAGGTTAGAAAATCATTATTTGGTTTTAAAAAATTCCTCTTATACCTAACTGTAATGACTAAGTCTAGAATTTTATATCTAGAGAGGATGAAACTAATTGGCTGATTTAACATACTTTTCAATATTGAGGGAAATTTGAGACACAGACACACACACACACAAATGATACAGGTTTCATGGTTTTGGATTTTTTCTGATAGGCAGATAAGTATTTTGTAACAGAAAGGTAAACAATATGTGTGTGTATATATATATATATATATACAACTACCACCAAGACCTTGAATTTATCATGTAGAAAAATTCTGTTTTTAGTTTTAATTTCCCTTACAGGTGTGATTTAACTCAGTATATCCAGAATTACCTCGATTCATTCCTAGTCACTATAAGTGCAGTGCAACCATGAGAGTTGTATTTCTAGGACTTTTACTTAGAAAAATCTTTAACACTTTACATGGCAGACTAAACCAAAAGAAAAAAAATAAATAGTTTGTACACATTTTTACTTAAAACATACACACACACAATTGTTGCTTTATACCTAATTCAAGAGCCAACATAGTAAGTCCTTAAAGGTGTATCAGATAATTATAAATTAACATTAAAAATATTTTATTATTATTTTTCACTGTCTTTATTCTATAGCCCTAACTAGCATTTTGTGTTTATATAGAACAAGAGAACAGATTATTTTGTGCATTGGATTAAATAGATTAAACAAGGATTTTTATGACATGTTAACTCAGTGTTGTTAAAATGTTATTTAAATATATTTTAAAATCATGATGCAATAATAAGGGCTCCTTTCTCTTAAACCTCATTCTTAGCTGGTCCATAGATTCTAGTTAATCTTGGTTAATTTGAATTGATTTGGATTGTTTGTAGGCAGTTCTCCTAGGATAGTCTAAGTGACAGAGATCAAATGCCAAATGGTGGGTTTAGCAAGATAGTATGTGCCTAGCAGGTAGTACCCTGGGGTCTGGAGTTGAGTATTCATGGTGGTTCAATAAAGACTACAAGAAGCAACATTATGCTCTGAGTTTTTAATGTTCTGTGGCAACACGTGGATGATTCATTGTGATGGAGTTCCAAGAAAGCACACTGAGGTCAGAAGTAGGAGATGGAAATAGTATATTACTAAGAAAAAAAGTCCAAGTGATTTGACTAATCCATTTCCATGTTCAATGTTCTCAGACTAGCTGAATGTGATAAGCAAGAAATATCTAGCCTTGGTAATGTTTAAGAGTTATACAATTTAAGCAGAATTAACATAGGAAGAAGAAGCAGAAATTATTGATTCCCATCTGTATTAGTCAAAGGGATGCTGATGCAAAGTACCAGAATTCTGTTGCCTTTTATAAAGGTTAATTATTTGGGGTAGAAGCTTACAGTCACAAGTCCATAAAGTGTAAGTTACTTCCCTCACCAAAGTCTGTTGCCACGTGTTGGAGCAAGATGGTTGCTGGTCTCTGAGAGAGTTCAGCCTTCCTCTTCCTCTTAAGGCTCCATAGTCCCAGCTCCTTCAGATCTCAGCTCTAAGATATCATAAGGCTTTTTCTCTCTCCCAGGGGCTTGATTCTTTCAGGGCTCAGCTGCTCTGTTCTCTCCACAAGGTCAGCTGTAGACTCTCAGGCTCTCTCTCTTCCCGGGGCTTCTGCTGTGTCTATGGAGCCATCTCTGTCCCCGTGTTCTTCTCCTGTGTGTTTACTTCCTGGGGCTCCAGCACCAAAAACTTTAACTCTCTCCTCTGCTGTGTAGTTTCTCTGTGAGTCCCCTCCCACCAAGTCTTACTGACATGGCCTGGTCAAAGCCCTAATCATAATTTAATCAAGTAAAAGTGAAACCTCTGAAGTTAATACAATCTAATATATCCAGAGGAACAGACCAGTTTACAAACATAATCCAATATCTATTTTTGGAATTCATAAATAATATCAAACTGCTACACCATTCAGTTAGATTCTCTTGGAAAGTACACTCCTAGTTTCTGCATGCTTCTGTTTTAAGGTCTGAAATCTGCACTAATTTCAAAGGACTATTCCTTGTGTGCTGGAGCCACTTGTCCCAGAAAAGAAAGTGCTTGGGGATGTGGGTTCCATAGGATAAGCATTAGCCGATGAGTGAGTGGACAGATGCTATCCTTTAAGGGCTCAGCTACCTTACCTCAGCAGAGGACAAACTGCAATTGTAATTTACACTCCAGAGCTCTCTGTACCTTGCTTAGTTTCTTGACCTTTCCTATCCTGCTTTCCTCACTCCCTTACTGGTTTCTCTTAAGAACCATTGTACACAAGTTCTCCACTCAATATCCTCTTCTGGGCAACCCAGACTAAATCATCTTCCAAACATTCAGGACTATACCAGCAACTCAATTGTAATTACAGCCATGGTACAGGGACAAATATTACCTGCTCACCATCCAGAGGATATTCACTATGCAATTACGCTTTCCATTAGTTGTAGGTGAGTGTTTCTCTAAATATCGCCTGAGAATCACCTGCATCAGAATCTCTTGGGACATTTATTAAAATGCTGGTTTTTAGGCCCTGCCGCATATCTACTGAGTCACTGGGGCTAAAACATGCATGTTGGCATCTTTAAGAAGGCCTCTCATTGTTGCCTATCCACATAGGAATTTGGGAAACTCTAATATAGGGCATGTATGAAAAATAGTTTTATTTCCCTGCTTCCAGATGGTTGGAGCTGCTATTTGTGTCAGAGTCTAGGCTGGCTATAGCAAAGAAACTAGACAGATCTGACGTTATCTGAAAGTATACACACCGTCTGTCAAGAATGAGTCAATTTCTTAGAGATAATAGATTTATTTAAGACTCTCTTTTAAGGCTGAGGAATCCAAGATCTAGAGAGTTTAAGAAATTTGCCCAATAGAAAAAGCTATCTTTAGGTGGAACCAAGGTCCAGGCATCCTAATTCCCAAGTCCTAGTGCTCCTTTATCCATGTTACCTCATGTGGCTATTTGTATTAAATTAAAGCAAAATAATAACAATAAAAATCACAATGTTTGTGATCACAGGTGATTCACAGTTTTGCCTATGAATATTTTTGTACTTACAAACATGCACATACATACACACTCTTAAATGAGAAAGGATGATTTGTTTCATGAACATTTCTAGATTTTTCCCTCCATTATATTAAATCTGTCATATAAAAGTGATTCTTAAGAACACAGAGGCCAGAGGCTAGATACAGAAGAGCTGAATATGTTGATATTTTTATAGGTATATCCTTTCATCTAGAATATATTAAAATGTCTAGTGGTTTAAATAAATTAAGCAGTAACAGTTTCAACATTATATTAAGCACACATTGGGTAACTAAATTGTTCACTGTTTAACCACTTGATTTGTTATAATGTGGACAGAATCTGAGTGTTTATACAATTGAATCGCTGATCATATTTCAATGACAAACACAAATGTTCTGGGGATTATCTGTTATTTTTTAATTCCAATGATTTGACCTCTCATTCACACACTTAATCATATGTTGAGTATACAGTTTTAAATTATGCACACTTGTTTATTTCATTTTTTAATTTGAGATAGAAATGGAAAATCAAAACAAAACAAAAAAAATTACATTTTATTCCTTGCTGGTTTTGCAAAACTTTCATAAGACTTATGTGGAAGATGTGAATTGGCTGATAATTTTGCTTTATCACTACAATATAAATATAATTTTGCTTAATCTGAAGTTAGCACTTTAGATAATTTTTTTTTTACAGTTAAGTCTACATTTCTCTTTTCATATGGAGAAATATGTTTATTTTATTTGTGTTACTCTTTGTGATTCTTTTGGGTTTGTGCCATAGATAGACACTGAGCTTCTTCAATTAAAATGGCCACATTGAAGAAAGAATAATTCATGTTTGTTTTGTGTAGTTCTTAAACCACCTCGTTGGATAGGGCATTGTTAGTGTGCTGATGGTGTTTATCCCTCTTTTTAATGGCAATAGCAGCAAACCACACACTAGCTGCAAACCACAGCCATTAGATTTTATAGTTTTATGCCCAAGATATAAACTGGAAGCTTTAAAATATGTCAAGAAACTGTCCTCCACCTCTGTAAAACCAAACTTTAGTATGATATAAATTTGCTAAGGTATGTAGTTATGCCAAGTCTCATGATGAACTAAGTAGCTCTACGAAGTGACCTTTGAAACCACACAGTAGCTCTTGGCAATCCTCTACACATTCCACAGGCTGCAGGGCTTATTTTCCCACCTATTCTTATACTGCTGGTCCAGGAGATAGGAGTTTTATCTCTCTTTATATGCTTCACAGTGTTCATTGTCTGACATCAATTTTGCTTTAAGACTAAAGGCTTGTGGATGAACCATGAACAAGGAAATACGAAATAACATTTATTATATACGCTTCCTGCTCCCCTACTTTTCCTTTCTTATTTTTTTCTTTGTCATTAGAGCAGTTAAAGGTTTACAGAAAAATCTTGCAGGAAGTACAGAGTTCCCATAGTCACCAACACTCCCCCAACCACACATATACAACCACACATATTCACCCTATTATGAGCGGTTTGAATTAGTGTGATAACTTTGCTGTAATTGATGAACCAATACAATTATAATTATATCATGAATTATAGTCCATAGCTTACATTAGGGTTCTTTCTTTATGTTGTGCAATTCTATGTCTTTTTAAAAAGTTTTATTCTGGTAACATATATATAACATTGTTAAATTTGCTAAGCTGCTGAAGGCAGTATTCATAAAATGGGTTGCCTTTTAACAATGGGAATTTTTTTTTTTTTTAAGATTTATTTTTTTATTTATTTATCCCCCCCTTGTTGCTTGTGTTTGCTGTGTCCATTTGCTGTGTGTTTTTTCTGTGTCTGCTTATCTCCCCCTTGCTGTGAGGTCTTGCTGCATCAGCCCATCGCGCCGCGCGGGCCGGCCTGCCCTCACAAGGAGGCCCCAGAAGCGAACCTGGGGCCTCCCATATGGTAAACGGGAGCGCTATCGATTGAGCCACACCCGCTTCCCAACAATGGGAATTTATTAACTTGCACGCTTACAGTTTTGAGGCCTGAAAATGTACAAAGCAAGGTATTATCAAGATGATGCTTTCTTACTGAAGAACAGCTTCCGCCATTCCTGAACTCCTCTGTTGCACAGCAAAGCACATGGTGGCATCTGCTATTCTCTCCCTTCTCTTCCAGGTTTGGATGCTTTCAGCTTGTTGCTACTGTGGATTTCTCTCTCTTTTTCTCTGCATTCATCCTGTTTATAAAGGACTCTAGTAAGAGGATTAAGATCTATATTGGGCCATGCCTTAAGTGAAATAATCTCATCAAAAGATCTTACTTATAATAGGCTTACACCCACAAGAATGGATTAAATTTAAGAAGATGCTTTTCTGGGGTACTTACAGTTCTAAACCACAACAAACATAAAATCTCCCATTTTAACCACTTTCAATTATACAATATATTAATGTTAATGACATTCTCAGTGTTGTGCTACCATCACCACCACTCATTATTAATATTTTTCTGTCAACCCAAACAGAAACTCTGTACCAATTAAGTATTTATTCCCTATTTCCCACCCCTACCTCTGCCCCTGTTAATGTGTACTCTAATTTCTGACTCTAGGAGTTTGCATATTTTAATTATTTCATTTAAGTGAGATCATACAATATTTATTCTTTTGTGTCTAGCTTACTTCATACAACATAATGTCTTAAAGGTTCATCATGCTGTAGCCTGTATCAAAACTCCATTCCTTTTTATGGCTGAATAATATTCCATTGTTTGTGTATACCAGATTTTGTTTATCCATTCAACTACTGATAGACACTTGGGGTGCTTCCACCTTTTGGCAATTGTGAATAATGCTCCTATGAACATCAGTGTACAAATATGTGTTCAAGTCTCTGCTTGCAATTCTTTTGGGTGTATACGTGGATGTAAGATTGCTGGGTGTGATGATTTGAAGCTGTAGGGACCCCAGAAATGTATGTTCTTAAGGCTAATCCACTCTAGTTGTCATAAACCTATTGTAAGTAGGACCTTTTGATTAGGCTACTTCAGTTAAGGCATTGCTCAGGGTGGATCTTAATCCTTTTACTGGAATCCTTTATATGAGAATGAAATTCAGACAAAGGGAGAGAAAGCCAGGGAAGCAAGAAGCTGGAAGCAATGAAACCTGGAAGAGAAGAGAGAGGCCAGCAGACATTGCCAAGTGCCTTGCCATGTGACAGAGGATTCCAGGAATGCCAGAAGCTGATATTGAGGGAGAAAGCATCATCTAATGATACCTTGATTTGGATATTTTTCTCAGCAACTAAACTATAAGCTTATGATTTACTAAATTTCTCATATATCTGCATTTTCAGCAGCCTAGCAGACTAAAACAGTGAATTATATGGCAATTCTAAACTTAATTTTCTGAGTAACCATCAAATTGTTTCCACAGCAGTTGCACTATTTTACATTTCCGATAACAATGTTTGAGGGTTCCTATTTCCCCACATCTCTTCAACACTTTTAATGTTCTGGTTTTTTTTTTTTTTAATTGCAGCCCCTCTCCTGGGTATGAAATGGTATCTCATTGTGGTTTTGAACTACTTTTTCCTAATGCTCTTGATTTCAAGCATATTTCCATGTGTTTAACATCCATTTCAGTCTTCTTTGGAGCAATGTCTATTCAAGTCATATGCCCATTTAATTAATTGATTTGTCTTTTTGTTGTTAAGTTGTAGGAATTCTTTGTATATTCTAGTTCTTTAGATATTATCATATCATGTAGTTTCCGATATTTACTTCCACTTTGTAGGTTGTCTAGTCACTTTATTGATAGTATCCTTTGAGGCAAAAAGTTGTAATTTTGTTGAAGTCAATATTTTTATGTATTTTTTTCTTTTATTGTTTATGCATTTGGGGTCAAGTCTAAGAATTCATTGTCTAATACAAAGTCCTGCAGTTGTTGCCCTGTTTTATTCTAGGATTTTTATAGTTTTTATTTTTATACTTAGGTCTTTACTCCATTTAGATTTATTTTTTATATAGATGTGAGCTAGAGATTCATTTTCATTCTTTTGCATTTGGATATCTAGCTATATTATATTTATATAATATATTTATAAAATATATAATATTTATAAAATATAAGAGATTATATTTTCCCATTTAGTGGACTAGGCACCATCTCAAAATAATTGGCCATAGATGAGAGGGCTTCTTTCTGAACTCTCAATTGTATTCTATTGATTATATATCTGTCATTGTGCCAATACTATGCTGTTCCTTATTACTGTAGCTCAGTAATAAGCTTTAAAATCAGTATGAGTCCTTCAACTTTGTTGTTCTTTTTCAAGGTGGTTTTGACTATTCAGGGCCCTTCTTCCTTCCATATGATTTTGATAATGGGTTTTTCCATTTCTGCAAATAATGCTGATGGAATTTTGATTGCGATTGTGTTGAACCTGTAGATTGCTTTGGGTAGAATTGACATCACAACAAATTTAGTCTTCCAAGACAGAAATATGGAGTGTCCATCCATTCGTTTGGGTTTTTTCTTTAATTTCATTCAGGAATGTTTTTAGCTTTATGTGTAGAAGTCCTTTACATCATTGGTTAAATGTATACCTAGATAACTGTTTATTTTAGATGCTATTATATATGGGATAGTTTTCTCATTCCCTTTTCTGATTGTTAATTACTAGTGTATAGACACAGCACTGATTTTTGCATGTTGATCTTGTATGCCACCACTTTGCTGAATCCATTTATTAGCTCTAGTAGCTTTGCTTTGGACTTTTTCAGGATTATGTATATATAGGAACATGTCACATGCAAATAGAGATAGTTTTACATCTTTTTTTTTTCAGTTTGGATGACATTTATTTCTTTTTCTTACCTAATTGCTGATGAAAGTGGCCATGCATGGCTTTCTTATGGTTTTAGGGAGAATGTTTTCAGTCTTTCATCAAGTATAATGTTAGCTGTGGATTTTTCATCTATGCTCTTTCTCATGTTGAAGAAATTTTCATCTTTTCATAGTTTTCTGAGTGTTTTTATAATGAAAATGTTCTGGGTTTTGTCAATTGCCTTTTCTTCGTCAACTGAGATGATCCATTTTTTCCTTTGTCTTATTAATGTGGTGATTTACACTAATTCATCTTCTTATGTTGAAGTCCTTGCATTCATGGGATAAATCCCAGCTGGTCATGGTTTATTATCCTTTAATGTGCTGTTGGAATCTGTTGAGGAGTATTTTGTAGAGGATTTTTGCATCTATATTCATAAGGGATATTGGTTTGTAATTTCTTCTCTTTTCTTGTTGTATCTTTATCTATCTTTGTTATTAACGTGATGCTGGCCTCATAAAATGAGTTAGGAAGTGTTCCATGCTCTTCAATTGTTTGGAAGAATTTGAGTAGAATTGGTATTAATTCCTTTTGGAATGTTTGTTAGTCCAAAAGTCCTGGACTATTTTTGGTTGACAGGTGTTTTCGTTTGCTAAAGGCTGCCAATGCAAAAATACCAGAAATGCTTTGGCTTTTATAATGGCAATTTATTAGGATAAAATCTTACAGTTCAAAGGCTGTGAAAATGTCCAAATCAAGACATCATCAGAGATGCTTTCTCACCCAAAATTAGGCAATCCTGGAGTCCTTTTTCATATGGCAGGGTAAAATGGCAGCTTTTTTCTCTCTGTCTTTCCACATGTTTCTCCCATTTATATAATACTCCAGCAAGTGGGCTGAAGCCCATCATGGGTCATGCTTCATTGATATACTTCAATCAATGGCTCCTAACTGAATTCAGTCCAATCAAAGGGTCTCACGATAGAATCCAAGGCCCTTAACTGAAGTGATCTAATCAAAGGTGATCTAATTAAAAGTTCCCTTAACTGAATCTAACCAAAGAGTCCCACCACATAAAATAGGTTAATGGGCACAGAAGTGGCTAAGTCTAAGAACATAATTTTCTGGGATCCACAAGATTTAAACCAGGACAGGAAGTTTATGGTTATTAATTCAATCTCTTTGCTAGTTACTGGGCTGTTGAGACCTTCTATTTCTTCTTGAGTCAATGTAGCATGTGTTTGTAAAGGATTTTGTCCATTTCACCTGGGTTATCTAATTTGTCTGAATACAGTTGATGTTGGCACCCTCTTAAGATCCTTTTTAATTCTGTGAGGTCAATAGTAATGTCCCCACTTTTATTTATGATTTAATTATTTGTGTACTGTCTCTTTTATCTTTGTCAGCCTAGCTAAAGATGTGGATTTTATTTATCTTTGCAAAGAACCAAATTTTGGTTTCATTGATTGTCTATTTTTTTTCTAATTGTCTATTTCATTTTTCTGTGCTCTAATTTTTGTTATTTCCTTCCATCAACTCACTTTGGGTTTTGTTTGCTCTTCTTTTTCTAATTTCCCCAAGTTTGTGGTTAGGTCACTGATTTGTGTTCATTCTTCTTTTATACTGTATTATTTAGAGCTTTAAATTTCCCTCTCCTTGCTGCCTTTGCTGTATTCTATAAGGTTTGGTATGTTGTGTTTCCATTTTATTTGCCTCAATTATTTCCTAATTTTCCTTGAAAAGTTCTTTCTTTACTTGTTCGTTTTTCAAGAGTGTATTGTTCAATTTTCACATAATTGTGAAACTTGCCGTTCTCTCTGTGTTATTAATTTCTACCTTCATTCCATTTTGGTCAGAGAAAATACATTGTATGATTTCAATAATTTAAAATTTACTGAGACTTGTTATCTGACCTGACAAATGGTTATTTGTAGGCAATAATCCATGTGCACCAGAGAAGAATATATATTTTGCTGCTCTTGCATGGAGTTTTCTATACACAGACAAACATCAGAGACATTGTGAGTTCAGTTCCAGATCACTGAATATAACAAAAAGCAGATCGTATGACTTTTTTGGTTTCCCAACATATAAAATTTATGTTTACACTATAGTCTATTAAGTGTGCAATAGCATTATGTATTTAAAACAATGTACATACCTTAGTTAAAATGTGACACAAAGGCACAAAGTGAGCACTTGCTTTTGGAAAAATGGCATTGATAGACTTGATCAATGCAGAGTTGCCACCAACCTTCAATTTTGTAAAATAATGCAATATCTGTGTAGTGCAATAAAGCAAGGTGCAATAAAATTAGGTATTACTGTATGTCTGATAGATTTGATTTATAATATTGCTTAAGTCTTCTATTTCTTTATTGGTCTTGTCTAGATGTTCTATCCATTATTGAATATTGTGTATTTAAGTTTTCTACTATTAATGTAGAACTGTGTATTTCTCCCTTCAAATCTGTTAATATTTGTTTCATACATTTTGGGACTATTCTGTTAAATTTATATATGTTTATAATTTTTACATCTTGTTGAATTGATTCCTTTATCAGTATATAATGTGTGTCTTTGTCTGTTACACCAGTTTTTACTTAAAATCTATTTTATCTGATATTATTATAGCTACCCCAGTCCTGGAGTGGAATTTTGTTCCATCTTTTTATTTTCAACCTACTTGTGTCTATGAATATAAAGTGAGTCTCTTTCAAACAACATGTCCTTAGATCATGCTTTTTTATCCATTCTGCCAATCTCTGTCTTTTGACTGAAGCATTTACTTTATTTACATTTAAAGTAGCTACTGATGCAAGTGGAAAAAGAGCTTGACAAAAAGCAGGAAAAGGTAAATACAAATGAGTTTATATGGCTAAGAGACTTCAAAGTGAGTTGGGAGGTCATTCCAGAGGTTATGCTTATGCACGTCTCAGCAGGTTCTCTTTGACTACCAAAGTAGATACTACTTTAAGCTCTTGAGGGCTCTGGAGACCTCCAGACACTATAGTCAAGGCAGATAGCTCAGGAGTTTGGTGTCCTACCAGTGGGCCCTACTTTGGAATTTATGCTCCCCAGAGTGACAGAGTTGGACTCAGTTGTGGTTTCCCTACACATGGCTCTTCTGTCCTTCTATTTGAACCTATAATTAGTAATAGAGTTGGTAGGTATATGTCCAAGAGGCTTAAATCTTTGGGCTGTCCATGTGCCAGCTGGATGCTGAATCTCATCAGAGTTGCAACACCTACTGTGCAGTTCATGTCTCACCCAGGACAACTAGCATGGAGGTGATGATGGACAACTATCATACCAAGGAACTGAGAGAGTCTACAACTGCAAGCAAGAGAGTCTCATCCATCATCCCTATGGGATCACAGCCCCCTCTCAATTAGAGGTGGAGTGGACATCACCATTCCAGAATCCTCAGGATTGGGGAATGAACCATGGACTAAAGTTGACTTACTGGTATTCTGCTATAGACTTATTGTGATTATAGTAATAGGAGAAATTATATCACTGATGTGAAGGCAGTGGCCACTGGAGGTTCTGAGGGCAGGGAGATGGAAAAACAGGTTTAATATGGGAGCATTTTTGGGACTTGGGAATTGTCCTGAATGACCTTGCAACGACAGATACAGGTCATTATAAATCTTGCCATAACCTACAGAATCGTGTGGGAGAGGATGTAATCTACAAGGTAAACTTTAGTCCATGCTTAGTGGCAATGCTCCAAAATGTGTTCATCAATTACATTGAATGTACCTCACTAATGAAGGATGTTGTTTATGTGTGAAAATGTGGGAGTTGTGGGAAATGTGGCATATGGGAATCCCCTATATTTTTATGTGACATTTGTATACTCTAATTTTCTTAAAGAAATAAAATAAAATAAAATAAAGTAACTACTGATAATGCAAGATGTTTTTCTGCCATTTTGCTATTTTGTTTTTGTAAGTCATATTTTTTTATCCTTCAATTCTTCCATTATGCTTACTTTCATTCATATTTATTTGATATTTTGTAATAAAATATTTTAGATCCTGTGGTGGTTTAAAGCTGGATGTACCCTGGAAAAACACGTTCTTAAATTTAATCCACTCCTGTGGGTGTGAATCCATTCTAACTAGGACATTTTCATGAGGTTACTTCAGTTAAAGTGTGGCCCAGCCCAAATCAGGGTGTGTCTTAATCTTATTACTGGAGTCCTTTATAAGTAGAAAGAAACACAGACAGAAAGCCACAGGAAGTAAAAAATTGAAATCAGCAAAACCCAGAAGAGAAGGGAGAGACCATGATACGCCACCATAAACCTTTCCATGTGACAGAGGAGCCAAGGATTGCCTGGAGTGAGCCCCAGAATATCACAGGCTTTGGGAAGACAGCATTACCTTGAGGATGTCTTTGAACTTTCTTTTAGCCTCAAAACCATATGCTAATAAGTTCCCATTGTTTAAATCAGCTCATTTCATGGTATTTGCTTAAGCAGCCTAGGAAACTAAAACAAATCCCTTCTCATTTCCTTTGGTATATGTTTTCAGTATTTTTCTTTATGATTACTATGAGTTTTATTTTGACATCATAAACTTTTAACAATCTAATAATAACTTAACTTGAATAGCATATATAAACTATGTTTCTAAGCTCTGTCACTACCGCACCTTTTTCTTGTTCTTGTCACACACTATATCTTTTTACATTGTGTTCAAAATCATAGAATCATTTCTTTTTATGCATTTGCATTTTAGATCCTATAAGAAGTAAAAAAAATTAATTTCATACTAAAAATATGATACAATATTACTGTCATTTATAATTACCCATGGGTTAGCTATACAAGAGATCTTTGTTTCATTATGTTGCTTCATTGTCTAGTGTCGTTTCCTGTCAATCTGAGGCATTACTTTTGCATTGCTTGTTGGGTAGACATAGCAGGGTTGAACTTACTTAGCTTTTGTTTATCTTGGAATGTCTTAATCCCTCCCTCATTTTTCAAAGACAATTTTGCTAGTTGTAAATTATTTGATGGGAAATTATTTTCCTTCATTACTTTAAATGTTTTGTTCCACTGATGTTTTGTCTTATGATTTCTGATGAGAAATCAGCACTTAACCTTATTGGGTCTTCCTTGTACCTGACACATTGCTTATCTCTTGTAGCTCTCAAGATCCATTTTGTCTTTGGTATTTGTCAGTTTGCTTGTAATTTGTCTGACCATGGATCTCTCTGTATTTATCCTTTTCTATAAAACATAATCACTCTTTTGGTACCTTCACACAACCTTTTGGAATACATATAATTATGTCTCTATAAATTTCTGTATAATTAAAATATAAAAAAGTTTATATCTTCAATAATAAATTAAAGAGCCAAAATAAAACTCTGCTTATTAGTTATAATTGATTGCAAAAAATTTAAATATGCATATATTAATGATTTCTTCACTGCTACATATTTGAGATAATTACTCCGTAATATGCATGGGAGTGGGGGGTCTAGAATCTCTGAAAAATAAAATGAGATTGAAATATAATTTTGAAAGGAAGCAAATCTTCTGATTCTTATTTTACATATATTCCATGTCTGGATGTTCCTAACTATTACTATGATGGTTATTCATCTGAAAATATTACCATTTACTTAGCATTCATTATTGTGGATATTATGCTTACAGTCCCATCTATTATTTTGTTTAATCTATAAAATATAACTATATGGCATTATTTTCCCTAATACTCATATTAGAAAGCTAATTCCTAAAGAAAGTACATGATCATATATTTAGTTAAGAAAAAGGGTCAAAAACCAATCTATGTATGTCCAATTCAAACCCTGTGTTCTTAACCACTAATTTCTTCAGGGAATTTATATTATAAAAGGAAGAGGCGCTCCTTATCTAAGCTAACTTTTAAACTTGACATATAGTTATTCTCGATCAAGGATTGTTGAATATACATCATGTGGCCAATGGATAGATATATGATAATTCATAAGACGGGGAAAAATACCATAAAATTTGAATGGCAGATTTTGATGTTACAAAGAAAAAAAAAAACAAACACTGATGCTTTTCTTTTTTTTTCTTAGTTTGTAATTTATTGTTACATTTTAAAAATATTGAGAGGGACTTCCAGGAAGATAGCATCAAAATAGGGAGGCAGAGATCAACTCTCTTGCAAAAAAAACACAGAAATGGCAGAAAGCTATCCGAGGGAGCTGCTTTGGGGATCTGCAGACCAGGAGAGCACTGCTTATCATCCAGGAGGGAGAAGAACAGAGAGACAAAGAGGCCAAATGAAAACCATGAGTTACTCACCTCTGTGGCTGGGAACAGCATCTATACCCCACCTTCAAGCCAAATAGATTCAGTGAAACCCTGGCTTACTGCAGCCATCTGAGTGGGAAAGAATGTTCTCTTCCCTTTGAGGAAGAGGGTTCTGGCAGAGGGAAGAGAGTGGCTTCTCTTTGGTAAGTTTGGCCAGGTGAGCCCCTTTTGAATCTCAAAAAAGAACCATCCAGCACTGAGATAGCTCCAGGGAGAGGGAAGGGACCATCTGATCAGGCTGACTGCCACACTCAACCAACCTGGAAGAGAAAGGAACTAGGTCAGTGGGGAGGTAGGTCGAGACAGGTGCATAACCAGCCTGGGAGAGAAGGAAGCCAGGAGTTATAGATAGCAAACAATTAGAAGCCCAACTTGCCTGAGGGAAAGGGGCCAGGGGGGCCACATAAGCTCTCAGAAGCCAACCTAACCTGTGCAGTGGGAGTAGATCAGTGTTGAAATGCCTGCCTTGCATATACAAGGTCCCTGGTTTGATTTCCATTATCTCCTAAGAGAGGGGATATGGCAGGTGATCCATTTGATTGTCAGGAACCCAGCCAGCAACTTATAACAGGGAACTTATAGACTGTAATTTTTTGTTTTAGGTTTTTCGATCTGTTATTTTTTATTTTTTACATTAAAAAAATATTTTTATGCTTTATTTTATTCACTAAAACCAGGTAACTTACCTGTGGAGGGCAGGCTGAAAGGTGATTGACTGATGAGCACCAGCAGCCTGAGACAGTTCTTAGGAGCCTAAGAGGGAAGCTTTTTTTTCCTGGGTTGTTTTTTTGTTTGTTTGTTTGTTGCCTTTTCTCTTTATTTGTTTCTTTTTTTTTCTTATTTCTTTTCACTTTCACTTTTCTCTCTTCTGTTGCTTTACTTTCATTCCATCTTTTCTTGTTTGGTCTTCTTCTTCTTCTTCTTCTTTTGCCATCTTTTGGTTTTTATTTTGTTCTACTTTTTCCTGACATCGTTTTTTATTCCACATTTTTATTCTTATTCCTTTGCATTTTTTAATGATTTTTAATGCTGATTACTTATTTATTTTCCTGATTCTTGTATGGTTGTATGGTTCTTTTTCTACCTTTTTCAAATTATTATTACTATTATTCTTTTTCTCTTCTCCTCTCTTTCCATTTCTATGGTCTTAATATTTTTTCAATGAAACACAGACAACTACAAGGATATAGAATAAGAGGAGCCAAGTGTAAAAATGAAACTTACAATAATAAAAAAATAAAACAAAATAAAACCTTAGAGTAGAAAGAGAAGATAATGATCTGAATAAGCCCATCAAGATAAACAGATGCCTAGACACAAATGAACAATTACATGTCATACTAGGAAACAGGAAGACATGGCCCAGTCTAATGAACAAACTGAAAAACAGAAGGAGATGCAGAATTTGGAACAACTAATAAAGGACGTCCAAACAAATGTCATGGATCAACTTAATGAAATGAAGGAAGAGATAAAAGATATTAAGAAGACCCTGGGGGAACATACTGAAGAAATTGTAACCATACCTAAAAATGTAATGGATTTGATGGTGAAAGATGGCACAATTCAAGAAATCAAAAATACGCTGGAAGCACATAACAGCAGAATTGAATGGTCAGAGGAAAGAGTTAGTGGCATCAAAGACAGTACCTCTGAAATCAGACAGAGAACAGATAGATTAAAAGAGAAAAAAATTCAGCAGGGCCTCAGGAAATTGAATGACAACATGAAACACACAGACATATGCATTATAGGCATCCAAGAAGGAGAAGAGAAGGGAAAGGGGGCAGAAGGAGTGCTGGAGTAAATAATGGCTGAAAATTTCCAAACTCTGTACATGTCCAGGAAGCCTAGTGTACTCCAAACATTAGAAATCCTAACAGCCCTACCCCAAAACATATATTACCAAATTGTCAAATGCTCAAGACAAAGAAAGAATACTGAAAGCAGCAAGAGAAAAGAGAATTATGGCATATGAGGGAAGCTCAGTAAGATTGAGTGCTGATTTCTCATCTGAAACCATAGAGGTGCAAAGGCAGTGGTATAACATAGTTAAGGTACTAAAAGAAAAAAAATGTTTCAGCCAAGAATTCTGTATCCAGCAAAGCTGGCATTCGAAAATGAGGGAGAGTTCAAAATATTCACAGATAAACAAAAGTTAAAAGAATTTTTCAACAAGAAACCAGCCCATCAAGAATTATTAAAGGGAGTTCTGCAGGTTGAAGGAAAAAAATAACAGAGAGAGGGTTGGAGGACAATGTAGAAAGGAAGATTGTTAGTAAGAATAACTAAAAAGGAAAAAAGAGAAATAGAAACAAAATATGACATACATAAACCTAAAGAAAGTATGGCTAACATAAGTAATGCCTTGACAATAATAATATTGAATGCTAATTGATTAAACTCCCCAACCAAAAGACAAAGATTGGCAGAATAGATAAGGAAATATGACCCATATATATGGCGTCTACAAGAAACTCACCTTAGACCCAGGGATGCAAGGAGGTTGCAAGTGAATTGTTGGAAAAGATTTTACATGCAAACTATAACCAAAAAAAAAAAAAAAGATGGGAGTAGCTATACTAATATCAGGGAAAAAAAGACTTTAAATAGAGTGGACTTAATGGTATTCTGTTGTAGACATAATGTGATTCAAGCAATGGAAGAAATTATAGCAGTGAAGTGGAGCCAGGGGCCACTAGACGCTTTCAGGGCAAGGAAGGGAAGGGCAGTTGTAATACAGGGGCTTTTTCAGGACTTGGGGTTGTCCTGAGTGATGTTGTGGCGATGGATATAGGCCATTTTACATCAGCATATACCGTGCAGAACTGTGTGGGAGAGAGTGTGGTCTATGATGTGAACTGTGGTCTATGCTTAGTGGCAAAGCCCCAGGATGTGTATATCCATTACAAGTGATGTGCCACACTAATGAAAGATGTTTATGTGAGATGTTATGGGAGGTATGGGAGGTGGAGATCATGGGAATCCCTGTAATTTTTGTGTAA
>JAQZBX010031654.1:0-26223 GCA_029593785.1 Cabassous unicinctus
AAAAAAAACAGGAACACGTCAACAACAACCAGAGGGTAACAGCCAACAGTCCTGACCAGATGACTTTTCTGCCAAAGTCCTCCTGGTCCCTGATAGTGCCTCCTCTTGAGGTTTGGGTGGAGAGAGAAAGCATTATCTAGAGTGCACAAGCCCACTGGAGGGGATGTGAAGGTGGAGCATGCTGGAAAGTGGTTGGTGCCATGGATTCTGTAGATCCTGTAGAGAAAGTTCTTTTTGTTCAGGGTAGCTGAGGAGCCAAAGCCAAGAGTGACTTCTTTCTCTTAGCCACAGTTTGAAGTTTCCCTGAGAAACGTTTACTTACTATGACTAAAATGACCATTATACTTTTTGTCAAAATCTATAAAATTATATGGTGCAAAGTGTAAACCATATTGTAAACTATATACCATGGTTAATAGCAATGTGTCAATATCTGTTCATCAATTTTAACAAATGTACCACACTAATGAAAGATGTTGCTAATGGGGGAAAATGTGAGGGGGGCAGTATATAAGAATCCCCTATATTTTTAATGTTACTTTTCTGTAATCTAAAACTTCTTTTAAAATAAAGTTAAAAATATATAGGCCCCCTCTCAATTAGAGGTGGAGTGGACATCACTATCCCAGAATCCTCAGGATTGGGGAATGAACTACAGACGAGAGTGGACTAACTGTTTACTCTACTATAGACTTATTGTGATTCTAGCAATCGAAGAAATTACAACATTGATGTGGAGGCAGTAGCCACTGGAGGTTTCTGAGGTCAGGAAGAGAGAAAACAGGTGTAATACAGGGGCATTTTCGGGACTTGGCAATCATCCTGAATGACATTGCAATGACAGATATAGGCCATTACATATTTTGCCATAACCTACAGAATTGTGTGGGACTTCAGGGAAACTTCAAAGAGTGTAAACTACAATGTAAACCATAAACCATGATTGGTGGCAATGTTCCAAAATGCATTCATCAATTGCAATGAATGTACCACACTAAAGAAGGATGTTGTTAACGTGGATAAACGTGAGCAGTGTGGGAAGTGGGGCTTATGGGAATCCCCTATATTTTTTATGAACATTTATGCAATCTAAATATCTTTTAAAAACTAAAAATATATGTACATCCAGGCCTAGAAATGACTAAGGTCTATTATTTCTTTTGTAAAAATATTACTTATGTGAATAGTTACGTGCAGGCATTCTTTGTAACATAGTTGCTTCTGGAGAGAATTGGGTGGCCATGTATCAGGAACAAGAAATATTTTCACTGTGTACCCTTAAATTGTGTATTGTTTTCATGAATTTCCTGCTCACTAGAATAAATGAGTTAAATAAAAATATTCAATTATTTAAAATATTTAATATTTAAAATATTAAAATAGGGAATCGTCTTTTTTTCTGTTGGCAAAAAACAAAGGGATTCTAATATTGGAGTGTATAGTGAGAAAGGAAACAAATATTCACATTTTTTCTCTGAGACAAGTTTAGTTTATTGGGGCCATGAATACTTAAATTCTTGTAGATTTTCTTTAATCCGGTTCCAAAAGCCTTATGACTAGTATATATTCCTTCCATATTCTGTCAAGTGGCTGCCTATTTGTTTTAGCTTAGTGTGAGGTTGAGTACTTTCTATTTCAGGGAGTCATTATGGGTATTTTAGGAAAATGCTGAAACTACTCATTAAAGACTTTTAGCAAGATGCTAATACACATCAAAATTCATATACACATACATAAAATATTGTAATTTCAGACTGAAAGGAATAAAACCTAAGTACATAGGGGTTAGAGAGATGGAAATCTTTAATGACTTTTACAAGGAAAAACTCCCAAACTGTAGAATATAATTATAGAATATTAGTAAACACAAATAGATTGAAAGTATAGAAAAACCACATCTAATGAAATAACTATATTGCTTTTAAATCATGCCCCAATTACATTATAAAATACTTTACTTCAAGTGACACAAGGCAACTCTATAAAATGGGTAGTGAATACTCTATATGCTGACTCAGATATATAAAATTCAGTTGGCAGTCCACTGGTGTTTTCAGGCACACTCAGAAACTCTTTAAATTTGAGAAATAAACAATATGTTTCCTGTTATTTTGGGAATAAAAACTCATAGGATCTAGTCCCAGAACAATCACTTGATATCTTTGTAAACATGGGGGTATTGATAACAGGGCAGCCTAACTTACAGGATGTAGTGAGCATAAAAATACACATCTCACGCAATTTTACAAAAGTGTTTTGAAAATCACATCATTCTACTAATGCATAGGGTGATATAAGAAATATAAAACTGTGTGATGGAGGAGTTTGAAGAAATTGCAAACTGAAATATATTATTAGAAAAAGTGTTTTCAGCTCCTAGTAAAAATATTTTTTCAACGTTTTTAGAATGTATACATGCATACCTCAAGGCTTGCTACTGAGCCTCACTCATCAACCAGTTTTTATTTAAATTCACCTTTCTTCTGAATTCTGATAAATTGTAGGTTTAAAGAGTTTTAGCAGCTATGACCAATGCATTCTCTCTTGCTTTATTATGAGAGGTAATGGTCAGTTTATAACTTACTCAAATTTTTTTCATTTTTTTATTGCCTGGTTTTGGAATATTTCATTACATATTCATATGAGATGGTATGAATTTGAAAAAAATATAACATTTCATCTGAGTAGCAAATATGATTAAAATTGGATTTTAAATATTATGTGATGTTATAGGTATTGAAATTATGTATTTTCTCTCAATGGTAATAGCATTGTTTTTATTGTTATAAAATATAAATAAACATGAAATGTATTTAAGAATGAAAAAAATCACTCATAATTTTAACACCTACAGATAAACTGTTAGTTTAGGTATGTTGCTCCATATTTTGCTTTTAACAATATGTCTAGACATTGTTTCCATGTCAACAAATAGAAATATTTGTCTTGATTCATAATGAAGGCAGAGTGCTGATTGTGTGGATGTAAAATTATACAATTCCTTTGTTAATCAGCACTTCCTTTCTCTCCAGACTTTACTAATATAAGCAAAACTAATATGAGATAGTGTTATAAATATCTTTGTACACTCGTTTATTTAGTTGCTTAGGAAAATTACTTGAGGTGGACTTTCAGAGTCAAAGGGCATACACATTTAACATTTCAATACACATTAACAAATTATAGTTCTGAAAGTTTGCATCAGATTCCTTTCCAATTTGAAAGTTATGAGAGCACATGTTTTCCTACACTCACCCCAACACCCAATACCAACTACTATTTTAATCAATTTTACTGAAATGTATTCATAAACCATACAATCCATCTAAAGTAGATAATCAATGGCATTTGGCGTAATCACAGACTTGTGCATTCATCACTTCAACCAGTATTAGAGCATTTTCATTAATCCAAAAAAAAGAAAGAAAAAAAAAGGGAAAAAGAATAACAGAAAACAAAAACAAACAAAAAACCCTACTCCTTAGTAGACACATCTCAATCTCACTATCCTCTCCTGTCATATATAACCGCTAATCTGTTTCCATCTCTATAATTTATTTATATTTACATTTTATGTAGATGGAGTCAAAAAGTATGTAGTACTTTTTGTCTAGTTTATTTCACTTAGCATATTTCCTTTTTTTTTTAACATTGATGGAAGGTTATTAATATATATCTTTCCACTCTTGCCCATAGTTGTTGTTTTGGTTGTATTTTTCCCAAATATCACCCTGATATTAACATCTTGTAACATTAACATACATTTGTTCTGTTTCAGAGAAAACATTCTTATATATGCATTATTAACCATACTCATTTTACACAAGAAGATTCGCCTTTCTATACAATCCCATGTTTTATTTTTTAGCTTGCTTTCTATTGATTTACACAACCTTAGATTTTACCTTTCAAACTATCAAACTATCAAATTAGCACTGCTAATTACAAACAGTATGATGTGTTTTCACCATTTCTCTTCATTTCCAAACAAGCTTTTTTTTTCTTTTTTTACCAATTCAACAGAAATTAAACCTCTGCTTTCCACTCTCTACCTTCATTCTATTTTCTGGTTACTTATATTCGAGCTATTAACTCCATGAGTTTGTTCATTATATTCAGTTCATAATGGCAAAATCATACAATATTTGTCCTTTTGTTTCTGGCTACCCTCACTCAACATAATGTCCTCCAGGTTCACCCATGTTGCCATATGCTTCATGATATCATTTAATCTTACAACTGAACAATATATTCCATCGTGTGTATATACCCGAGTTTGTTTATCCATTCATCAGTTGATTGACACTTAGAATGTTTCCATCATTTGGCAATTGTGAATAACGTCGCTATGAACTTCAGTGTGAAAATGTCTATTTGCATCCCTGTTCTCAGTTCTTCTTGGGTATATAGCTAGTTGTGGTATTGCCGGATCACATGGCAGATCTATATCTGTATATTAACTATTTTGATGGTTGAAAAATAATCATTGCTGTTTGAATATACTTTTAATTATTTATTACTTATTTTAAACATATTTTCATTAATTTTAGTGTCTTTTCTACTCTTGTATACATTAAATGTTCTTTCCCTTCAACTATATTTTTTATAATACATATTTTTTAATTTTTAAAAAGATACTTAGATTACATAAATGTTACACAAAAAAATAGGGATTCCCATATGCCCCACTCCCCATGTCTCCCACATCCTCCCATGTAAACATCCTTCATTAGTGTGGCATATTCATTGCAATTGATAAACGCATTCTGGGACTTTGCCACTGAGCATGGACCATAGTTCACATTGTAGTCTACGCTATCTCCCACACAGTTCTGCATGTTATATGATGATATAAAATGGCCTATATCTGTCATTGCAATGTCATTCAGGACAATTCTCAAGTCCCAAAAAAGCCTACTGGCAAGGCACCAAGGTCTGGAGCTATCCACCCTGATCATAGGACCTGTGTGACTCCAGAGCCCTCAGGGGCCCTACTATTTGGGGTGGTATACACTTTGGACGTCTATGAGATCCTGCTGAGATGTGCATGAGCATTACCTCCGGGGTGACTTCCTGACTCACTTTGAAGTCTCTTAGCCATATAAACTAATTTGTCTTTACTTTTTCCTCCTTTTATTTGAAGTCTTTTTCCAGTTGCATTGCTAGTTGGTGCTTGGTAGCACTCCCTCAATGCCAGGGAGGCTTTTCCCAGTAGTCATGTCCCACACTGGGAGGAAGGTAATGCATATGTATACATGTCAAAACTGTTAATTACTACAGTTTTATAATACATTTTAACATCTCATGATATTTCTAATTTCATTACCCTCTCTCTAAACACAGGTATATGAATAGACAACAATATATATGTTTATGCATATTTCATATTCAGCAAAGTTTTATAATTTTATCCATAGATATTCTCACATTTAGTTTTTAGTCTATATTTATTCCTTGTGTTCTGGTACAAGTGTAATGGAGTTATGTTGCTGCTGTTGTTAACTTTTTCTAATTGCCTATTGATGCTATTTAAGGAAATGATTAATGCTTATTTATTAATATGACTATTTTAGTTGATTTGCATTCATTTCCCCACACCTGATATATTTTTATCCATAGTAATTTACCTCTTTTCCAAGAGTTGTTTTTAGAGGAATCTTTTGCTTGTTTCTGGGTTACAATTTTAAGTGTGATGCTAGCTGATATTAATTAAAGAATAGACTGTTGCTTTTTTGGTAAAATGCCTGAAATCAGTATTTAACTTGATCATTTGATCACAAGTTTTGTCAACATGTATCAAAATGCTTACTTACTTTTTCACTTTGGAATATTAGGGTGAATTATGTTTGCATATGTTCCAATATTGAACCACCTTATTCCTAAAATTTGGGCCACAGATTTCAATGATCCTGAGTTACTTAAATATTTTTCTCTTTAGATATTTTTATCAATAGTAATAATGGAGATTGATTTTCAGCTTTTATCACCAATGTCTTTGTCAGGTTTTGGTATGAAATTATTCTGTGAATTGATAGAATTTTCAGTGGCAATCCAAAAACTCACTGTATCCAGTTATAGCAGAAAATTATTTATTGGATATATTAAGTAGCAAACATTATTATAAACAACCACTAGAAAATGGTTTGGAGGTATTGGAACACTAGATGCTTCAGTAAGATTCTTGTTTATCACAAAGCCTGAGATTAACCATGAAATTCAAAGTGGGGGCTGTCAAATTAATGGTATGTCAAGAAATCCAGAGGCCTGGGGAAATGTAGAGCAATGAAGTAAGTCAAGATCTGGAATGAGAAAAGAAAACAAAAAAAAACAAACAAACAGCTTGGGTCTCTAATCTGAAACAATCAAATCCTCTGTGGGCTGGCTACTTTCCAAATTTTATTACATAAGAAAAAGAAAATGAAATGTTCATCTTTTATAAGCACCTTAAGTTTTGGGGGATGTTGGGGTGGGGGTGTCTACAGCAATTTTTTTGTACCAGAGAAACCAAGCTATTATTTTTACATGATTAGAGTGGATGGTGGCTATCTTTCCAAAGGGTGAAGCTTGAGCCTGGCTGGCAGCACACATAAGATTAAAGCCAAAGTCCAGAATAGTCTCTTTCCTGGTACTGCCCAGCATTGCCTTACTCATTATGGGAGAGAAGTGACTGCACAGCCACCTGACAAAGGTAAGAGGTTAAAGTGGGCAGAGGCAACATCCCAACAAGAGACAAACAATCATGCGAGAGGATGATGAAATTGAAGTGCAATTACCTACTCCCCACAATTCTTTACTGAGAAAGGTGAGAGAATGGGATGTGCATTAAATTATTTCATCGTTCTTACAATAAGTAAATCATGACTGGGTGGGGTTAATGGTCAACCATGCAGTAAAATGACATGATAATTTAGGCCGGTTTTAGAACTTTGTGCTTAAGGAAAAGAAGGACAATGATAAGGGGGAAGAGAGGAACATTAAAATGTTTGCAAGCATTTAAAAGAAGAGCTTTTTTTTTCTTCCATTAATAAGACTGGAAACAGGAACTTTGCTGCAGAGGCAGCAGATTCAATGGTTTTCATAAAACATGATTTCTATAATATGGTCTGTTGATAAGGTTGCTAAATAATAGAAGGACAAACAGAGAACAAATGTTAATGTTAGTACTAGCCTTCTCAGACAGCCTCCAACACACGTTATTTTTCATTTTAGATCAACAGAGGAACTCCTCACCACAGGAAGGTGTTTCAGTTAAAGCTTCAGAAATATTGCAATGGGTTATTGACAGGCTTTTTGGGACTGACTTTCTTGCACACGTAAAACTCTTTTGGAAAAACTGGAGACAAAAGCATAGAAGAATTTGGTTTAGAGCCATGAAGTTCCAGCCACCAGCCACGGATGCCGCTGCCGTATCCCATCATCTTTTCTGAGAAACAATTAAAACTTTCAGTGGCTGAATGTTAAGTACTGTGGTTGAAAGAAATGATCTGCTCACCACCATCTGCCCTTCTTCATCCTTCCTGTGGAGCACACAACAGCAGAGACTGAAGACAGAAAGGTTGTCTCTGTTCGGTCTCATTAGGGAAATTATCTGGTAACTTCATGAATGACATGGGCAAAGCAGCAAACGTTGCCAGAGTTGACAGCTGCTATAGAGATTAGGCCATCCCTTGTCATGTAGGTGGAGAACTTCTTGGTCAGCTGCTCCACCTGTTCAAGCTTTAGCCCTGTGAAACAGAACATGCCAATCTGGTCAGTGATGTGCTGCCACCCATGGGAGAAACCCTCCTTCTTGAGGTTGGAGACCAGCTGAGTCCGAGTGCTAATGATGTGGTCTGCCATGCCTTTCACTTCTTGCAACCATTGTTTTCATGAGTTCCAGTTGGTCATAATGGTGGGGGCAATTGGGGCCCCACTGAGAGAACGGTTTGAATACATGGGACAGATCAAGATCTTCAACTGCTATTCCACTCTTTTGGCTTGATCGGCATCTTCGCAAACCACAATAAAGGCTCACACGATCACCATATAAACCCATGTTCTTGGTTTACGACTGACAGGGCAAACATCCATGCCATGATCCATGCAGTGGCGCACAGCTCAGGCATCTTTGTTACCATCACTATTTGCAAAGCCTTGGTAGGCCATGTCAAAGAATGCAGAGATGTTCTTTTTCTTTACCAGTACTGCTATTTCCTTTTACTGCTCAGGCCGAGGGTCCACTGCTGTGGGATTGTGGGTACAGGTGTGCAGGAGACAACACTTTGCTCTGATATTTTTGAAATATCCTCCACAGCGCCTGTGAAGTCAAAGCCGCAAGTCTTGGGGTCATAGTATCGATAACTATGGCGCTGCATGCCTGGGTCCCTGAAGATGGGTGTGTGATTTCCCCAGGTCAGTTTGGGAAGAAAGACATCTCGGCTGAACTTAAAGAATCTTTGCAGGAAACTGGCTCCGATCTGCAAAGGCTGGGTTCCAGATATGGTCTGTATGACGGTGTACCGGCCACTTCTCAACACTTGGCTGTTTTCACCTAACTCCAGTTCTGCAGATTCCTTACAAAATTCAGCCAGTCCAATGATGGGCAGGTTTTCCTTGCCCAAGGTTTTTGCAGCAATCTGGGCCTCTTCCTTCCGGACACCAGGGAGCACATAAGGTTTCCATTATCGTTCAAGTAGGCATCAACTCTCAGATTCATCTTTTTGCTGTTGGAGTCTATTTTAAAGGCTTCTGTGACCCCCAGGATGGGATCTGCGGGCCCCATCTCCACATGGGCCCACCAGGAGCTGGCTCTGGCAGAGGCTGCAGCAGCAAAGCCTGAGTAGAAAAGTGGCGGTGACCCGGGAGAGGATGCAGCCGGAGTGTAGCAGAACCATGGTTGTCCGCAAGTGAGCAGTGCAAAGCTGCAGGACAGAGCAGGGGACAAGAAGGTGCCGCCCAGCTGAAGTTTTTCTTTTATTGTTGCTCTTATATTGTAGCTGAACTTTTTACACTGTTACATTGTTTGAACTGTCACAGGCTTCATACCAATACTCTGACTATTTCATCTTTTCCTGATTGCAATAAGCTTAGGACATGGCAGAATCCCCACATCAGTAGGAAAAGCCAAGTGGAAACAATTAGAGCTATTCCTATTTACTAAAATAACAATCCAAAAGGAAAAATGATGCCTGTGGCAATTACAGAGATTAATTCCATGGTCAAAGTCTTGAATAATGCGGCTATGGAGATGCTTATCATATACCCATTAATTCCCCCAGTTTGAACTATGGAAAATAATAATAGACTATAAGAAAATTAATCAGTACTGACTCCAATTGTAGCTGCTATTCCAGAAGTGCTCTCTTTTCTTGGATTCTGTAAAAAAACCTCTGGCATTGAGAAGCAGTTATGTGCCTGTAAACTTGTTGCGTATCTCCTTTTAAAAAATATATGTAGCAGGTTGATATTGATGATTCCAAAAAGAAATATTGGATTATTTTTGTAAACTGGTCTTTTCCTCTAGGCGTATTAGAGTGTATTGGATTGAGAGATTTTAGTTTTACTTGATTAAATGATGATTAAGGTTTTGATTGGGCCAGTCAGTAGGATGTTGCATCCCCATCCCATTGGTGGGTAGTGACTCACAAAGAAACCACACCACAGAGAAGAGAGGTTGGAGTTTAAGAGTTGGAGCCCAGGGAAGTAAGCACACAGAGGAGCTTGGTTGTGAGGAAGGAGAAAAGGCCCCAGGAAAAGAGTAGAATCATTCACCTGATAGTCTACATCTGGCCTTGTGGAGAGAACAAGCAGCTGAGCCAGGAGAGACTCAAGCCCCAGGGAGAGAGACAAAGCCCAGAAAGCCTGACCAGGGAGCCTTAAGAGGAAGAGGAAGGTTGAACGTTAGCAGCCATCTTGATCCAACATGAAGCAACAGACTTTGGTGAGGGAAGTAAATTATGCTTTATGGCCTGGTAACTATAAGCTTTTACTCCAAATAAATACCCTTTATAAAAGCCAAGAGATTTCTGGTATTTTGCATCAGCACCCCTTTGGCTGACTAATACAATATATATCTCTTAAATTCTAGGAAGTAGACACCAGCAATTAAATCTTTACATTTTAACTTTAAGGATAGTTGATGGATCCATATCTGTGACAAAATATAGTTTTGAAGAGCACTGACAAATTCATCATCTCCCAGCCCATCATGCTAAGATACCACACTGATAACTTCATTCTGAGCAGAAAATGAAAGGACCAGAAGATCAGGGAGAAACACATTCCCTCGTGTCAATGGTAAGACACATATGTGTCAGCTTGTAGAATAAATCCAGGAAATGTCAAAGTCCTGCCGTTCTTTTAAATATTTGGACATTGATAAATCTAGGCAATACTGGAATGTTCTGTCAAAGTGAATAATATCATACCCCATGTTTTCTTTATTCTAGTATAGTTCAAGGGTTCTTAACCTCTTTTATTCCACAGACCCCTATGCCAGTCTGGTGAAATGAATGCTACTGTAATTTATTTTTGCATACATTCATAAGTGAAGAAAATGCTAGATTTCAGTTAGAGGTCAGAGAAAATAAAGATAATGGGTTGAATTTTTTTTCAATTCAAGCTCACAGACCCCCTGAAATCTTTCCACTGACCGCTTGTGGGTCTGTGGAGGTTAAGAACCCCTGGTCTAGGTCCTTGCTGACCCACAAATAAGACAAAAGAGTGGTATTTAACAAGCAAACTATTTACAGATTTCTGGGAGGCATGGTGTGGCAGTTTGAGATTATTTATGAATTCTAAAAAGAGATATTGATTATTTTTGTAAACTGCTGTGTTCCTCTGGGTATTTTCCCTTTGATTGTATTAAGTTCAAAGGTTTTATGTTTACTTGATTATGTTAAGATTAGGGCTTTGATTCGACCACGTCATTGGCATGCAAGGTTGAGTGTCTCCCCTCTTGGTGGGCTATATAAATGGACACTCAATCAAGGAGACAGAAGATATACAGAGGAAGGGAGCTCTATAGACATGGAAGAGGATCCTGTGGCCCCAGGAAGCCATTTGCCTAATAGTTTACAGCTGACCTTGTGAAGAGAAAAGAGCAGCTGAGCCTGGAAAGAAATGAGCCATGGGAAGAGAGACAAGCCCTATGCCAACCTACAGCTGATATGGGAAGAAGCTGGACCATGGAACCATAAGAGGAAAGACAAAGGCTGAAACGTCACAGACATCACCCACCATCTTGCTTCAATACGTGGCAAAAGACTTTGGGTGAGGAAATAACTCTTATGGTAACTTGATTTGGACTCCTTAGGGCCTTGTAACTGTAAGTTTTTACCCCAAATAAATAACCTTTATAAAAGCCAACAGAGTTCTGGTACTTTGTATCAGCACCCATTTGGCTGACTAATACACATGGTTAAGCTAATGTAATGAATGATAGGAGATAGCCCAGGGAAGCTCAAAGACAGGGAGCTATTATCACTTGAGATCAGAAAGATCAAAATGGAGTAAGTAGTTACCCAAATCTAGAGAAAATTGCTGTACCTGTAGGAGAAGAAAGCTTGAGAGGTGCTGTGTTGTCTTTGTCATACAGATGTAGTCATCTTGGGGCAAGCACCATGAGGTATCCATGGTCCTTAACTTTAATCTCCTCCTACCCTTCGTCATTCACGTAGCTTGACAGTCAACCACCATCTTTAGCCTCAAGGGTGCTTCCTGGATTATTTGAGTGATGCTCACATAAAATAATGGCATTACTTCTAAGGAGCTAGACTTAAGTGTTAAAAAACAAAACAAAACAAAAAGAACACTAAGTTGATAATGTGTTCTCTTGCAGAATGGAATAAATCCTTTGAACCAGCAAAGAATATATGGTGCTACCTCTCAAGTTGCCAGTGTGTGTGCATGTGTGTATTTGCATGTTTTTAAATTGTTTTAAATTTTTTGTTTTTATTTTTATTATATGAGACATAATTCTCATGTAATGTGGGAGCATTTTTAACTGCATCTAATTTGAAAGTTTGCAAGTATGTGAGCATGTACACTTGATGAGGGGTAAATTTTATTCTTTTCTTTTCCTTCTTAACACCCTCTGTACTTGAGTAATGACACCATGAGAGCTGCATTTTCCCCATTCCACTAAAGTCCTATTGAGTCTGTCAGTCACTATACTCAATTGTCTCCCATTTTCCCCTACTAAAGAATGAACTATGATTTAATCTAAGCAGATTCTCTCACTTCTGGGCATTTGAATCTGGAAAGGAATGCCACAGAATGCACATAATTCTGAACTGAGTAGTTTGTACGACAGGGACCCAAAAGAGATTTCCATCAAATCTTTGCAGCTATTTTTTCTTGTCTTAATTATATCTTTTCTATGATTCAGTGAGCTGTCAAGTATTGTTTCAATAAATTTCTCCTCTGCTTATGTTCATTAGGGCCAATTTATATTGTTTATAATCAAAGATTCAAAGCTTATATTATTGACCTTTCTTTACCATATGCATTAGGAATGATCTTCATCTGTAAGTAAGAGTCCTCACTAAAATGGCTTAAACACACAATGGTTAATTCTCTTACCTAAAATAATGCTGGAAAGAAAATTCAGGGTGGGATGGTGTAGTTCCACAGCTATCAAGGAACTTTTGGTCCTTCTACTCCACAGCATTGGGATCCGATCTGAATTTCCCTCATGTATAACATGGGTGCTAGAGATTCATGTATGATTTCTATATTATAGCAAGAAGGCAGAGTAAAATAATAAAACGAGAAAGGCAAAATATAAAGCTTTTTAGCAAAGTCACCTTTTTTTAAAGAGATTTTCCACACAGTAGTCCCTAGTATATCTGAGCTCTATGGCCACTCCTAGTTGTAAAGGGAACTGGGAAACAGGAACTTTATTGTGGCCAAACTGCTCTGCTAAAAACCAAGTCTTCTCCTAATGAATATGTGCAGAATGGTCATCTGCATTCTTCTATGTGAACCTTTTATTCAATTTGTTGTTTGAAAAACTCTCATTGCACACTTCAGAGAATTCGTGCTCATGCACCCATCTAAGTTACAATTTGGTTTCTGCATAATGACATGTGCAGAATTCGTAAGGAAACCATCTTACTTGGAATAAGTTTTGTGAGAAAGGACAACAGAACAGACTATTGTTTGTTTTGGAAACTTGGAGATGATTCTTGATGCCTCTGTTGATTCTTTTGGTGGGAAAAAAAAAACACATTTTATCTTATTTGTATTAAGCAAAAACCTATTGGTATTTTAATATTTAAAAATTTGATAATTTTATCATATGATTTTGTCTCTTTTGTAAAGAATATGTTTACCTAAAAATTAACATATTTTGATAGAAAATTATGAAATACCATAAACGATATCATTATAAATAAGTCACCTAGAACCTTATGTCTCTGAATTATTCTTTTATCATGTTGACTTACTTATGAACAAGTCTTTAATATATACTTGCACATACACAGTGCATCTAAACGGCTTATGCAAAAATGTTGATCCATATATAATCCAGGTAATAGTCACTAATATTAATTCCCTAGGGAAAGGTAGGTCTAACAAGGTTCAATTCCAGACTTTCTTACTGTTAGCTGGCCAAGCACGTAGACAAGTGCCATCACAATATATAGAAAGAGCCATTTTTGGTTGGAGTGAGTAGAGCAGTTCTCTCCAAATAGAACTCTGAGATATTTGGGAAATTGAGAAAAGCTTTTCTATACAGCTTATTCTACAAGCAAATCTAGTGGATACAGTTCTTTTCAATTGCTATTTTATTAGAAATTCACATCCATCCATCCCTCATACCCATGTCTTAAACATCTAGAACATTGTGGTCTGTCTAGAAAATTTTCTCCTATGACTTTCTCTTTCCTTTTATCTTCTATTATTGCCACTTGCCCTTTTATACCTCTTTGCTACTTCTCCACCCATTCAAGTTGCCATTCCTTTTGCTTTGGTTTGATTCCACTTTGGTAAAATCAAAGTCACTATGTCTTCTAGGTGGAGGAAAGAGGAGAAAGAAGCTGGTATTCTGGTATAGTTTGAAAATAGATTATTCAAAAATCAGAATTTTAACACTTTATAAGCAATCCTATCTCCTCTATGTTATTATACAAGAAAGTCTGTTGCATACATAATCTTTAGTTGGCTGGTAAATTGCACTTTAAATAGTGGAGGAGGGCCAAAACAAATTAAACAAAACAAGTTCATTTTATTCTAATATGTGCGCATGTGTATATAATGTTAGGTATATTGGGCTTTTTTCACCCTTACTCATAAAAGTTTGTAAGCAAAACTTCTACAAATACATAATTTAATACAAATGAATCTACTGAATGTGTTATGTTCTTGTGTGTCACCTTTATTGCAGAGTTTGTGTTTAAATAAGGGAATAATTTGGCCATTTAATTTCACTTGAGTTAAGTGAATATGAAGGTAAAGACTAATAAAATTTATAAAAGTATTAATGAATGCAGTTTGTATATATCATTTTCCTATGTGGATATGAAGCCTAAATAATATATATATATATTTTTTGCATAAATATATATATATATATAATATATATAAAAATCTGTTGTAGTCATACATAATTGCATTCAAATGAGAATTTAGAAACCTATAGAAAACATTCTTACAAGTTACTCATTAGAATTCTTCAAATGCAAAAAATATTTTGTTCCTTTATCTGTAAACACTTCATGCTTTTCAATTATGAAAATAGGATTTCCTGAAAATCAGTTGGTCAAGAAAGTATGTCACCCTCTTTTCATAGCAGGACTAAAATGTAACATTTTTTTTCTCTGAGTTTTATGCAATTCCTTTGTAGAATATATTTCAAAGCTTCTGAGGATTTGTATTTTGCATATAGTGATTGAATTGTATTATAGTTGCAACTTAAAAAATTAAGAGGAGGAAGAGAAAAGCACTTTTAAAGAATTTCTGCAATTCTACAGGAACGTGTCTTGTCATTTTTCCTAATGATTGAGTTTTCATATTGATAATCAAACTATGAAACAGCAATTAATTAAACCAGGCTATGTCTGAAAGTTTAAAAAAAATAAGTAAATAAACTATTTTATTTTTGCAAAATATGCCTGTTTGTTTCTATGGGCATTTCAGAGATTCAAGTAAGTTAACTGAGATTTGTGAGAAGACAATTTGTTGCTGAGATTCAATAAAGATTATCTAAGCCTGTAAATTTACTTTTGAAAATCATACAGCAAATAGTCTATTTAGGCAGCCAGAGAGCATCACTCAGATTACTGTGAGCTTTAAGAATAATGAAAAGCTCAACATCCCAAATTTATTTGCACATCTTATATGTGTGATTAACTTTAACTTCAAGATTACATTCCAATAATATATGTGATATATTTTGTAGACAGTGTAATTCTTTTTCCAAAAGATCATTGCATAGTGACCTAAGTAATCTTGTTTCTGTAAAAAATATGTTCTTCACATATAAATTTAAAACATATATTCATAAGATTCATAACCAGATCTTTAACCACAGCTCTTTAATTTCAGAATTAGGCATCATATTGAATAGGTTGGAGCAGTGAAAATCCAATCAAGTTCCAAAAAATCATAGTAGGCCCTATTTTTAAAAAAATCTAAATTTAAAACATTTCTTGAGTTTTAAAATCCCCCACCTTCTTCTGGGGTTGAATCAATTTAATATATACCACAGTAATTTTCTTGAGAAATAATGGGCATTTTTGTGCAAGTGCATTAGTTTCCATGGAAGCATATAGCAACCATTCCTTATGCTATTTCTTTTAGCAGAATGTATTATGAATTATTTTTAAAATTACTTTGTGTGACTTAGATATTATATTACTAATAGAAATATACCATTAAATTTCATAATAGATAACTATGGCCTGAAAGTGTAGGAAATGATAAAGTCCTTTCTTATAAACAATCTCTCAAACTTACAAACATGCCTTTAGTTTTAGATTTTTTTCCTTGAACTTCAGCAAGAAAAATAATTTTAACAAGGAAATTCCACTGTGTTTCATGGATAACTCTTTAAAGCTGGCTAAGAAGAGATTCAGTGGAGTAAGAAATCACCTCATGACACTTGAACTTTCATAAGCTAAATAAAAATGTTTGTGGTGATCCCTTCAAAACTTTATCTGACACTCAATACTAGCTGAAGTGGAAAAACCATGGCTCAAAATTCTATAATGCTTTAAAGAAAAAAATTGGGTCATATTGTCCAGGGTTAGTGAAGGCATGATTAAAAAGCTGAACAGGAGCACTCTTTCACTCCGGTGAAATCTCGCTAAACTGTTAGGTCAAAGCTGTGTTGACAGGGAGCTGTACCAAGAACTAGACAGGACTTAAGAATTGTACTATAGGAGGGACTTGTGGGAAGATGATGGAGTAGTAGTTTCCAGAAATGAGTCCCTCCACCAGAACAACTATTAAGCAGACAGGAACAATCTAAATCAAGTATTCTGAAACTCTGCAGTCCAGTAGAACACTGTAAAGCATCCAGGGAAGGGTAAGAAGAAGATGCTGGTTTCTTACAGGAATTGTCAGTAAATTAGTCTCTCTATTTGTATTAGCCAGCCAGAGGGGTGCTGATGTAAAATACCAGAAATCTGTTGGCTTTAATAAAGGGTATTTATTTGGGTAGAAGCCCACATTTACCAGGACATAAAGCATAAGCTGCTTCCCTCACCAAAGTCTATTGCCACGTGTTGGAGCAAGATGGCTGCCGATGTTTGCAAGGGTTCAGGCTTCCTGGGTTCCTCTCTTCCTGGGGCTTGCTTCTCTCTGGGCTAAGCTCCTCTGTTTTCTCCACAAGGTCAGCTGTAGATTATGAGTCTCTCCAGACTGCCTCTCTCCACAAGGCCAGATGTAGACTATCAGGCCAATGACTCTTTCTCTCACCCTGGTGCTTCTGCCATGTCTTAAAGCCATCTCTGTGCCTCTGTGTTCTTCTCCTGTATGTTCACTTCCCAGGCTCCAGCTCAAATCTAAGCATCAGAACTCCAACTCTGTCCTTTGCCATGTATTTTATCTGTGTGTCCCCCACCCACCAAGGGGCAGGGATTCAATGACCTACTGACATAGCCCAATCAAAGCCCTAATCATAATTTAATCATGTCCAGAGGAACAGACCAGTTTACAAACATAATCCAATATCTATTTTTGGAATTCATAAATAATGCCAAACTGCTACACTCCACACTCTGAATTCCAAAAAGACATTACAATATTCAAAAAACCTCATTTCAGTAACAATACTAAGTACAAAATCATATCATAATTAGTTTAAAGAAATACAGCTCATCTTGGGGCAAAGTCCCATCTACTGTAGACTTCTGAACCTTACAAAACAATTTATCTGCTTCCAATACACAAATGGATAGACAGAGGATAAACATTTTCATTACCATAAGGAGAAATTGGGAGGGAAACATGAGTCATGGGTCCTCTAAAGTTCAGTAAACCTGCAGGGCATCCTCCACTCAATTTCAAATCTGACAGTCATTCTTAAGACTATGGTTTCTTCTCCCTGGGGCCATATGGGGATCCACCCTTTCCACAGGCTTTCTCAATGGCCATTTTCTTGGATCCACCATCATCAAGCATCTGGATGTCGACTAAGCTCCAGACCTCACCCTCCAAGACTGTTGGAGTGATTGCCACACTTTACCCAATCTTTGGGTGAGAATCTTAGCCCCCTTAGTACAATGAAGTAAAGACAACATCCTCCCTAACCTTTGGCATACAGGCTCAACCCTCTCAGAGCAATGAGTCGACCACCTGACCTTCCCTAATCCATGGGGGACAGGTCCACCCCTCTCTAACTTCTGGGGTGCTGACCTTAACCTCCCTAATCCTTGAGGAATGTGCTCCACCCTCTCTCTACCCTGGGGCAGCTACACATCCCCCACTCTTGTGGCAGGCAGCAGTATGGTCCAGACCCTGGAATAGCTTGCTGGTGTTAGAAAGGGACATAAGAATCCATTTCCTCAAATTTGGACATGGGGTGTGAGTGATGGTTAGGCTAACGTGTCAACTTGGCCAGGTAATTGTGTCCAGGTGTTTGGTCCAGCAAGCACTGGGCTAATTGTAATACGAGAGCATTTATGGACTTTGATCACCAGTGAGTTTACTGTGTGGATGGCTGATTACATCTGCATCAATCAGGGAGATTGCATCAACAATGGGTGACACTTTTATCCAATCAGTTGAATGCCTTAAAAAGGGAAGTGATTTCATCATTCAGAGAGAATTTTCCAGCTCGTCAGTGGACAGCCAACTTCTCCCAGAAACTCATCAAGGACCTTTTATTGGACTTTCCTCAGAGCCCATGGTTTGCAGCCTGCCTGCGGAACCTGGACTTGTGCATCTCCACGGTCATATGAGAAACTCTTTTAAAATCTCATATTATTGACAGATATCTCCTGTTGATTCTGTTTCCTGAGAGAAGCCTAACTAATACAGGTTGTGTGATGGTTAGGCTAATGTGTCAACTAAAGCAGGTACTGCTGCCTAGTTGTTTGGTTAAGCAAGCACTGAGCTAATTGTAATACAGGGGCATTTCATGGACTTTAACCATCAGTGAGTGGAATGCTTAGATGACTGGTTGCATCTACAATCAACTGAGGAGATTGTTGTCAGCAATGAATGATGTCTCATCCAATCAGTTGAAGGCTTTAAACAGGGAACTGATTTCAGCATTCAGAGAGAGAATTCCCATCTCTACTTTAGGTAGCCAGGGTCTCCTGGGGAACTCATCAAGGACATTCATCAGAGCCACTAGTTTGCAGCCTGCCCTACGGAATTTGAATTTGTCCATCCCCACAGACATGTGAGACAATTTTATAAAATCTTATATTATTTACAGATATCTCCTGTCCTGTTTCCCTAGAGAACCCTGACTAATACAGTCACATGGGCTGATCTATGGTCACTGCTTTTGATTAGCTACTTTGGATTGCTGAGGTTCCCTGCTCTGAGGATGTCCATTGTTCCAACTCATGCTGAACAAAAGTAGCAGAGAAGAATTAAAGATGGTACACTCCTCAGATCAGTGAAGGATAGTTGAAGGGCTGCATTTGTAAGGCAGAGCTGAATCTAAAAGCACAGCTTTGGTGAGTCATGGAAGAACCTCTTGGTATGCTTCCTGGCCCTTCTCTTTATCCCTTCATAGGGCAATTTGGAGCAGGTCAGTGCTATCATTGTGGGTCCCTGGCCTTGCTCCAGCTAGGAAAGACTAACTTGGGAACTGCTCTCCTGCATGCCCCCTGCCCCCAGAATTTTCCCTTCAGGCAAAAGCAGCTTGAAACAAAGAAAGCAGAATAAGACAAAGAATGAGGCAGATAGCATTGGAACAACATGGAGAGGGTTTCCTGTGAACTAGAAGGTGGATTCAAACTCCTGTAATCAAGGGAACTCCTGAGGCCACTAACAAGGATAAGCTGAGGACAAAACACTGGCCCAGAAAAGACATAGAGGACCCTGCACTTTGCATTTGTCTTGGGATGAACTTCCTGATAGGTGTGCTGAATTCCCAATGAAAGATCAATTTGCAAAGATGGTGAAAGCTATTTTTTGCTTATGGTTACTTCGTGTTGTTAGCTCCTAACGCTCAAGAAAATCTCTGTTATACCACTAGGTTATTACAAACTCAAGAAAAACGTATCTCAGGGAGTAAGTCCCAGAGTTAACTTTCTAAAATATTAAACTGTACAGTGTTATGGCAAAAAACTAGACAATGTAGAGGAGATGGAAAATTCCTAGAAACACATGAACCACCTACACTGACCCTAGAAGAAACAGGAGACTTCAACAAACACTCTTAAGTGAAGAGATTGAAACAGTCATCAAAATCCCCCAAAAGATGAAAGCCCGGGACCAGATGGCCACAGAGGTGAATTATGCCAATCATTCAAAGATGATCTAACACCAATCTTGCTCAAGCTATTACAAAAAATTGAACAGGAAAGAATCCTATCAAACTCATTCAATGAATCCAGCATAACCCTAGTACCAAAACCAGGTAAAGATACTACAAAAAAAGAAAATTACAGATCAATATCTCTAATGACTATAGATGCAAAAATTCTCAACAAAATACTTGCAAACTGAATCCAAAAGCACAATAAAAAAATTATACACCATGATCAAGTGTGTTTTATCCTAAGAATGCAAGGGTGTATAAAAAACCACATTGATAAATTGAAGGAAAAAAATCACATGGTTCTCTCAATTGATGCAAAAAAGACATTTGACAAAATAGAGTACCCTTTCTTGATAAAAAAATTAATTAATTAATTAAAAAAAAATAAAAACACTCCCAAAGTTAGGAATAGAAAGGAGCTTTCTCAGTAGGGTAAAGTACATATATGAAAAACTTACAGATAGCTTTGTACTCAATGGGTAAAACCACTGACAGCTTTTCCATTGAGATCAGGGACAAGACAAGGATGCCCACTGTCACCACTGTTATTCAATATTGTGCTAGAGGTTCTAGTTAGAGCAATTAGGTTAGATAAAGAAATAAAAGACACCCAAATAGGTAAGGAAGAAGTAAAATTTCCGTTATTCACCATTGATATGATCCTATATCTAGAATCTCCTGAAAAATCCATAACAAAGCTAAGAACTAAAAGACAAGTTCAGCAAAGTTGTGGGATACAAGATTAATACACAAAAATCAATAGCATTCCTATACACTACTGGAGTGCAATCTGAGGAGGAAATCAGAAAAAATTTCCTTTTATAATTGATAAAACAATCAAATATTTAGGAATAAACTTTACCAGGGACATAAAGGACCTGTATTCAGAAAACTACAAAATATTGCTAAAAGAAACTGAAGAAGACGAATAAATGGAAAGACATTCTGTGTTCATGAATTTGATGACTAAATTTCTTTAAAATGTCAATTTTACCCAAATTGATTTACATATTTAACTCAATCCTAATAAAAATCCCAACAGCCTTTTTTGCAGAAGTGGAAAACAAAGTATCAAAATTATTTGGAAAGCTAAGGGGACCTGAGTAGCCAAAAATGTCTTTTAAAAAAAAGAATGAAGTTGGAGGGCGCTCACTTCTGAACTTTAGAGCATATTACTTAGCTACAGTGGTAAAAAACAGCATGGTACTGGCATAAAGACATACACATCAACAAATGGAGCTGAATCAAGAACTCAGAAATAGACCCTCACATCTACAGTCAAGGGTTTTTTGACAAGGCAGTCAAGCCTTCCCAGCTGGGCCAGAGCAGTCTATTCAACAAATGGTGATAGGAGAACTGGATATCCATATCCAAAAGAAAGAAAGAAGACTCTTATCTCACATCTTATACAAAAATTAACTCAAAATGGATCAAGGAACTAAATAGGAAAGCAACAACCATGAAACTCCTAGAAGAAAATGTAGAAAAATGTCTTCAAGATCTTGTGGTAGGTGTTATTTTCTTATACCTTACACCCAAAGCATGAGCAACAAAAGAAAACACAGATAAATGGTATCTCCTCATAATTAAACACTTTTACACCTCAAAGGATGTCATCAAAAGGGTAAAAAGGCAGCCAATTCAATGGGGGAAATATTTGGCAACACATATCCAATAAGGGTTTAATATCCATGATACACAAAGAGATCAAACAATTCAACAATAAAATGAGAAACTACCTGTTTAAAATGGGCAAAAAACTTGAAAAGACAATTGTCCAAAGAAGAAGTGCAAATGGCAAAGAAATACATGAAAAAATGTTTAACATCATTAGTGATTAGGGAAATGCAAATAAAAAATTCAATGAGATATCATTTCACACCTATTAGACAGGCTGCTATTAGAAAGTCAGAAAACCATAAATGTTGGAGAGGGTGCCGAGAGATAATAACGGTCATTCACTGTTGGTGGGAATTCAGAATGTACAGCCACTGTGGAGGACTGTTTGGCAGTTCCTAAGGAAGTTGAATATAGACTTACTATGGGACCCATCAATAACATTACTAGGTATTTATCCAGAAGACCTGGAAGCAGACACATGAACAGACATCTGCACATCAATGTCCATGGCAGCATTATTCATGATTGCCAAAATTTGGAAGCAACCCAGTGTCCATCAACTGATCAATGGAAAAACAAATTGAGGTGTATACCCATGATGGAATATTATGCAGCAGTAAGAGGAAATGAAGTTGTGAAACATATGGCAACATGGATGACTTTGGAGGACATTATTTTGAATGAAGCAAGCCAGACACAAAAGGACTAATTCTGTATGATTGCACCATTATAAACTAAATATACTGTGTAAACTCATGGAGTTGATAGTTAGAATATAGGTCACCAGAAAATAGAAGGAGGGTAGAGAATAGAAAGCAAAGGGTTAATATTTGCAGAATTGGTAAAAAAGTTGTTTGTAAATCTTTGGAAATACACTCAAGGAGAAAAAGGAATTACAGTGAAAGAAGTAAAAGATATCAGGAAAACAATGAATAAACAGTATGAGGATATCAATAATGACTTAGAATTAAAATTGGAAACAAACAGAAACTCTGGAGATGAAGTCCATAATAACGGAAATGAAAAATTCCCAAGAGGGGTTTAACAACAGATTTCAGGTAGCAGAAGAAAGAATCAGTGAACTCAAAGACAAGAAAATTCAAATAAATCAAGGTGAGTAGCAAAAAATCCCAAGGAAATATAAAAAACAAAAATATCCTAAGAGACCTCTGGGTACCATCTAGCATGCTAATGCATGCATTTTGGGAGTCCCACAATGAGGAGAAAGAGAAATAGGGGCAGAAACAATATTCAAAGAAACAATTTCAGAAAACTTCCCAAACTTAGCAAAAGAAGTGAATATGCACATCCAAAAAGCCCAGAGAACACAAAGCAAGATAAACTTCAAGAAAAATACACCTTGTCACATGCTGAACAAATTTTCAAATGCAAAGGACAAGGAGAGGTTTCTGAAAGCTGCAAGAGAAAAGAAATGTGATATGTAAAAGGGAGTCCCAATTAGATTAAGGGCTGATTTCTCATTAGAAACCATGAAGACAGGAAGGCAGTAGATTTAAATACTTAAAGGACTGAGAGAAAACAATTGTCAATCAGAAATTTATGCCTGGTGAGACTTTCTTTCAAAAATGAGGATGAAACTAAGACATTTCCCAATAAACAATAAGCTGTGGGTATTTATCAGCACGTGACCTGTCCTAGTGATTATTAGCACTAGACCTACCCTACAAACAATGCTAAAGGGAATTCTTCAGACTGAAAGGAAAGGACACTAGACAGTAGTTCAAAGTGGAAGAAAGAAATAAAGACCTCTGGTAAAGGTAACTGTTTTGGTTATCATAACTGCCATTAATATTATATTTTTGGGTAGGTAGCTCTACTTCCTACATCTTACAGCTACTAAAATGTGAATGTATAAAAAATGATAAATCTATGGTTTGCACATACAAAGTGCAAAGATATAATTTGTAACAAGTACAAAAAGGTGTGTTTTAGAGGGAACATTGTATGTGTAAGCTATTGAAGTCAAGTTGGTATCAAATCAAATATGATTTTTATATATTGAGGATGTTAAATTTTAACTCCATGTTACCCACAAGTAAAATATATGAAAAATATATACAGGAAGAAATTAGAAGGGACTAATAGGTTACAATACAAAAAATCAATTAAATATGAAAGTAGACATTAATCAAATAATTGAGGGATAAAAAGTTAAAAGACTAAATAGTACATGAAAGTTATGACTTTATACTTATAAATGGATTACACTCTCCAATCAAAAGACATTTTTACAAAAAAAAAAAATGACATAAATAAATGCCTTCTAAAAGAGACTCACTTGAAATTCAAATATATAGGTAAGTTGAAAGTGAAAGGACAGAAATATGCTCCATGCAAGTACTAAACAAAAGAGAGCTAGGGGACAAAACAAGGATGTGCACTGTCCCCATTATAATTCGACATTGTACAAGAAGTACTAGCCAGAGCAATTAGGCAACAAAAAGAAATAAAAGCCATCCAAATATGAAAGGAAGAAGTAAAGCATTCCCTATTTGCAGGTGACATAATCCTATATACAGAAAATCCTGAAAAATCTAAAACAAGGCTCCCAGAAGAAATAAATGAATTCAATAAAGTGGTAGAGTACCAGATCAACATCCCCAAATCAGTAGTGTTTCTATAATCTGGGAATGAACAATCAGAAGAAAAAATTGATGAAAAATTCTATTTACAATAGCAACTAAAAGAATCAAATATCTAGGAATAAATCTAACTGAGGATGTAAAATATTTGTATACAGAAAAATACAAAAAGTTGCTAAAAGAAATGAAAGAAGCTCTAAATAAATGGAAGAACATTCTTTGATCATGGATTGGAAGACTAAATATTGTTAAGATGTCAATTTTTCTCGAAGCAATTTTCAGATTCAACAGAATCTTAATAAAAATTCCAACAACCTACTTTACAGATATGGAAAAGCCAATCATCACATTTACATGGAAAGTCAAGGGACCCAAGTAACTAAAGCCATCTTGAAAAGGAAGGACAAAATTGAAGGACTAACTCTCCTGATCTTAAAACTTATTATAAAGCCACAATAATCAAAACAGCATGGTACTAGTACAAGGAGAGTCATATAGACAAATTGTACCAAATTTAGAGCTCAGAAATTAACTCACACATTTATAGTCAACTGATATTTGACAAGGGTCAAAGATCACTCAGTTGGGAAAGAATAGTCTTTTCAACAAATTTTGATGGGAAAATTGAATCTCCATTTACAGAAGAATGAAAATGGACCCCTACCTCATATATACAAATTCAAATAAAAATGAATCAGATACATAATTAAAAGAGTCAGAACTGTAAAAGTCCTGGAAGAAAATGCAGGGAAGTATCTTCAGAACCTTGTGTTAGGCGAAGGTTTCTTAGACATTTCATGCAAAACACCAGCAACACAAGAAAAAAATAGATAAATTAGACCTAATCAAAATTTAAAATCTTTGGGTCTCAAAGGACTTTATCAAGAAAGTAAAATAATAACTTACACAACAGGAGATAATATTTGGAAACCACATATCTGATAAGGGTTTATTATCTAGAATACATGAAGAAATCCTTCATCGCAACAACGAAAAGATAAATAGCCCAATTAAAAATGGGCAAAAAACTTGAATAGTCATTTCTCCAAAAAAGATTTACAAATGGCCAGAAAGCATATGAAAAGATGCTGAACATCATTAGCCAAAAGGAAAACACAAATCAAAATCACAGTGAGTTACCATTCACACACACTAGCATGTTTACTATTTAAAAAATGGGTAATTACAAGTGTTGGAGAGGATGAGAAGAAATAGGAAAACTGATCCATTGCTGGTGGAAATGTAAAATACTACTACAATAGTAAGTAACAAATACTTAGGTGTAAACATTCTATTGGTTATCTAAGGGAAAAAAAATTGGTCAATTTAATAGTATAATTGTGTTTTTTTCCTTTATATTTATTTAGTTTTATTAGAGAAGTTGTGGGTTTATATAAAAATCATGCCAAAATACAGTGTTCACATATACAACACTATTATTAACTAATCTTCTGATTAAGTGGGACTTGGTGCTCTCAAAGACTTGGCCATGAGGTGAGAGTGGGAAGTGAGCAAAGACTGCCCTTGTGTAATAGGTCTTGTATGGTGTAACATAGCAATGTTTTGTAATTTTCAACACACTAAATAGAAATTAAATAACTAAAATCAATAATTTATTTCATTCTTAGAGATTATTATATCCAACATTTAGAGTTGTAATATAAAAATTAGAATTATGTTTTAAATAATTTTATTGTATTAGAACTATTATTCATATTTGTAAATGTTTGTTGCTATACTATTTATTAAATCTAACCTGGCCATACTCTGTCTTTTAAAATTTGTAATTTCTTTCAATCTATTTTTCTATTATATTTTACAATATTACAATAAAGATCTTTTTAACAGCTAAAAAAAAAAAAAAGCCATTCATTATATACTTTGGATAAACCACATGGTATATGAATATATCTTGATAAAACTGCTAATAAAGAAAAAAATAATTGTGCAAGAATAGCCAGATATAGCAGCTATGTATGGCAGAGGAACCAGAGATTGAGAGGTGAGGAATAGTCTGGTTTGTTTGTCTGTTTTTTGTTTATTATTATTATTATTGAAATAATGAAAATGCTTTAA
>JAQZBX010031655.1:0-26213 GCA_029593785.1 Cabassous unicinctus
AAAAAAAAAAAAAAAAAAGAAAATAATAAGTGCTGGAGAGGATGTGGAGATTAGGAACATTCCTTCACTGTTGGTGGGATTGTAAAATGGTGCAGCCTCTGTGGAAAACAGTTTGGCAGTTCCTCAGGAAGCTAAATATAGAACTGCCATACGATCCAGTAATTCCTCTGCTAGGAATATATCCAGAAGAACTGAAAACTGTGACACGAACAGACATTTGCACACTGATATTCATAGCAGCATTATTCACAATTGCCAAAAGATGGGAGCAACCCAAGTATCCATCAACCAATGAATGGATAAACAAAATGTGGTATATACATATGATGTAATACTATGCTGCAGTAAGAAGAAATGAAATTGGGACACATATGATAACATGGATGAATCTCGAAGACATTATGCTAAGTAAAATAAGACACAAAAGAACAAATATTGCATAGTCTCACTAATATGAACTACATACGAAGAATAAACGCATGGAGTTTAAAGCTAGAGTATAGGTTATTAGGAGGTAAGAGGAAGGCTAAGAAGGAGTACTGATGCTTAATGCGTGTAGAAATTTTAATTAACTTGACTGTAAGAACGTGGAAATGGATAGAGTTGATGGTAACACATTATAGTAAGTAGCAGCTGGTTTATAAATGGGATTGTGGCTGAAAAGGGTAGTATAGGGATGTAAATGTCAATGGAAAGAAAGCTAGAGAATAATCTAGGGACCGAATAATACAATGAACCCAGAGGTGGATGAGAATTGTGGTTAATAGTACAAATGCAAGAATGTCCTTCTGTGAACTAGAATGGATATTCGCCATTATTGCATGGTGGTGGGACTGTTGAGAAACATGGGGAAAATATAATTAATGTAACCTATGGACTGTCGTTAACAGCAATACTGTATCAGTGCCAAAGACGTACCATCTTAATGTTAATAGAGGGTGTGGAAAAAATATGCCAAATGTATGCTATGGACCATAGTTAGTGATAATAGTCTGATGATATTATCTCATAATCTCTAACCAATGTTCCAAAATGGTGTGGTGTATTGGTGAAGGGGTGTTGTATGGGAATTCAGCACATGTGCATAATTGTTTTGTAAGTTCACAATTTCTCTAATAAAAATATATTTTTAAAAAATGTAATAGAGACACAAAGGGAGCATATGCTATTGGAAACATAGAGACAGGAAATGAGCACATGCTGTTGGAAACATGGCACCAGTAGACTTGCTTGACTCAGGGTTGCCACAAACCTTTAATTTGTAAAAAATTACAATATCTGCCAAGCCCAGTAGAGCGAAGTACAATAAAATGAGCTATGCCTGTATTAATTTCTATTTGTAATTTTAAGTTTGTTTCACATTGTTTTAGTCAGGGTTCTCTCGGGAAACAGAATCAACAAGAGATATCTGTCAATAATATGAGATTTTATAAGAGTCTCTCATGCAACTGTGGGGATGCACAAGTCCAGGTTCCGTAGGCAGGCTGCAAACCAGGGGCTCCGATGAAAGTCCAATGAAAGGTCCTTGACTTGATGAGTTTCTGGGAGAAGTTGGCTGTCCAAAGATGAGCTGGGAAATTCTCTCCGAATGTTGAAATCACTTCCCCTTTTAAGGCATTCAACTGATTGAATAAAAGCATCATCCATTGCTGATGCAATCTCCCTAATTGATGCAGATGTAATCAGCCATCCATGCAGTAAGCTCACTGGTGATTGAAGTCCATAAATGCTCTTGTATTACAATTAACCCAGTGCTTGCTGGACCAAACACCTGGACCCAATTACCTGGCCAAGTTGACACATTAGCCTAACCATCACAGTCCACCCCTTGTCAATTCGGCAACCATACACATTACCTTAAACCATACTTAGTCTCTAAGTAAAAACAATAACAGACAAGCATACATAAATATTTCTGCCTAACAATGTTCATCTTGCCTGCGTACAACCGGAAGCGCTTTAATTTTCTACGGAATAGGGTGCAAGTCCTTGGGTAATATTCACTCTTAAACTTGACATCCTTAAATATTATGACATGAAAGTAATACAACTTTTCATATGATAGGGGAAAGGGTTGGGGAAGAAAACAAATTCGTTTTGTGTACATATACAATCATGCTCATAACAAAACAAGGAAGAAGGGTTCATGACTATTACAGTCCTTGTTTCTATAACTGGTCACATGGTTGAAGTTCATATTTAACACTACCTTCTTCCACCACCCATTCCATGTTCTCATTAACCTCAGCAAGCACTTCAGGTGGCTATCGTTCTTTGCCTGGTGGGGTGACCCAAACTTTCATTTCTGAAGATTCTGAGCCATTGTTAGTCCTGCTTGGATTGGTTTGTTGCAATTTTCCATTGACTTTAATCACAGGGCATGGCAGTACTAGGAGATGCCCTAGAGTATCTCCTGCATTCCGGGCAAACTCTTCTTTACCCTCATTATGTAGATGTAGTCCTATTTCCCCTTGATAGTCAGGATCAGTCACCCCAGCCAGGACAGTAATTCCCTTCTTTGCCTGTTGATTCACAGGTAAAAAGAGCCCAAAGTGGCCAGGTGGCAGTCTTAATTTCCAGTTCAATGGAATCATTGTTGTGTTCCCTGGTGGCAGCACTGCTCCTTTTGGGACTGAAACCTGTAGACCAACAGAGCTTAAGTTTGCAGGGACAGGAAGCAAAAATTTTCCTACTGGGTCCCTAGGGGTAATTGTGAGTGGTATCACTCCAATTTCCACTCCTTGATTCCTGGACCCATGAATCCTGTTTATGGGAGAAACAGCACCATAGAGTGGACACTGATTTAGAGCATATACAGACTCCTGGAGAACATTGCCCCAGCCCTGCAAGGTATTGCCACCTAGTTGGCGCCGTAATTGAGTCTTCAAAAGGCCATTCCACCATTTTATTAATCCAGCTGCTTCAGGGTGATGGGGAGCATGGTAAGACCAGGAATTCCATGGGCATGTGCCCATTCCCGCACATCATTTGCTGTGAAATGGGTTCCTTGATCAGAAGCAATGCTGTGTGGAATGCCATGGCGGTAGATAAGACATTTGGTAAGTCCACGGATGGTAGTTTTGGAAGAAGCATTGCATGCAGGAAATGCAAACCCATATCCAGAGTATGTGTCTATTCCAGTTAAAACAAATCGCTGACCCTTTCATGGTGGAAGTGGCCCAATGTAATCAACCTGCCACCAGGTAGCAGGCTGGATACCTTGAGGAATGGTGCCATATTGGGGGCTGAGTGTGGGTCTCTGCTGCTGGCAGATTGGGCATTCAGCAGTGGCTGTAGCCAAGTCAGCCTTGGTGAGAGGAAGTCCATGTTGCTGAGCCCATGCATAACTTCCATCCCTACCTCCATGGCCACTTTGTTCATGAGCCCATTGGGCAATGACAGGAGTGGCTAGGGAAAGAGGCTGAGCATTAGCCACAGAGCAGGTCATCTTATCCACTTGATTATTGAAATCTTCCTCTGCTGAAGTCACCCTCTGGTGACCATTCACGTGGGACACAAATATATTCATGTTTTTTGCCCACTCAGAAAGGTCTATCCACATAGCTCTTCCCCAGATCTCCTTGTCACCAATTTTCCAATCATGTTCCTTCCAAGTCCCTGACCATCCAGCCAAACCATTGGCAACAGCCTATGAATCAGCATACAAATGCACCTCTGGCCATTTCTTCTTCTGAGCAGAATGAACAACTAGGTGCACTGCTCAGAGTTCTGACCACTGGGAGGATTTGACTTCACCGCTATCCTTCAAAGATGTCCCAGAAAAGGGCTGCAGTGCTGCAGCTGTCCACTTTCAGGTGGTACCTGCATATTATGCAGAACCATCTGTAAACCAGGCCTGAGTTTTCTCATCCTCTGTAATTCTGCTACTCGTACAATGAGAGTCTAGGTTTGATTCTCAGATATCTCAAATCTGTGGCTCCAGGAGACAAGGTTTTCTTTCAGGGCACACATGGCAACTTTCACATCATTCATGAGACATTTAAGTTTCAAATTTGAAGACTTTAGCTCATCTCTTTCTTTTATAACTGTATCCAGAGTATCTAGGAGGAGCCAGCCAACATCATTATACCTTTTCACTCCACAAAATTCTGTTAAGGTGTTGAAAACACTCTCACCCAGATCTTTGCTTCTTATAAGTGTGAAAGTAGGGGAATCCAGTGATGCTGTTTTGTGTATCTTTATTGCCAGCTCACGCCATGGACTGTTAGCAACCTCTTCATTATTGGAAAGGGAGTCATTAGTACCCTTGTGTCCAGTTGGAGTAGAGAGCCAATTGCACAACTCACAGAACCACCTCAGACATCCCATGTTTAAGACTCTGTTCCTCAAGAACCACTCCTGGTACCAAGTTGTATTAGTCAGGGTTCTCTTGGGAAACAGAATCAACAGGAGATATCTGTCAATAATATGAGATTTTATAAGAGTCTCTCACGCAACTGTGGGGATGCACAAGTCCAGGTTCCGCAGGCAGGCTGCAAACCAGGGGCTCCAATGAAAGTCCAATGAAAGGTCCTTGATGAGTTTCTGGGAGAAGTTGGCTGTCCAAAGATGAGCTGGGAAATTCTCTCCGAATGTTGAAATCACTTCCCCTTTTAAGGCATTCAACTGACTGAATAAAAGCGTCACCCATTGCTGATGCAATCTCCCTGATTGATGCAGATGTAATAGCCATCCATGCAGTAAACTCACTGGTGATCAAAGTCCATAAATGCTCTTGTATTACAGTTAACCCAGTGCTTGCTGGAACTAACACCTGGACACAATTACCTGGCCAAGTTGACACTTTAGCCTAACCATCACACATGTTAAAGAAGTGAACTGAAAAAGGCCAGTGATGCTTTTTGTTTATTCCATTGTAATATTAAGCTTTATTTTTAGAAAAGTTTTAGATTTACATTTACAGAAAAATTACACCAAAATTATAGGGAATTTTCATCCCCCACCCCCACCCCCATACAGTTTCTCCCACTCTCTAGTTATTCGGGCTTGCCCTGAAAAAACCAACAAGATCATGATGATGGATTAGTCCCACCCCAAAATATAAGGAGTATCTCCAACTGAAGGCAAAATCATTCCTTCCATCTGCCCCATAATATCTAAATCCCCTCTCAGCCCAGAGCAGCCAGAGCAGACATCATCCCAAATCCCTCAAAATTGAGGAATGAACAGTCATAAGGGGGGAGTTAATTAACCATGGACCAAAGTAGATTTATTGTTATCGTAGTTATCATTTTGTGTTAATGGAAGAATTTGTAACATTGATGCTTTTTTTTTTCCAATCAAATTTTTAATAACAAAGATCAATTTTTTAACGTGGTCAAATATCCTTGACTAAGTCCAGATTTAGGAAAAAAATACATCTAGCCCAACAGTACAACCATACAGCTTTGAACAGAACATTTCATAGAGCAACAGAAAATACATTTGAGCACAAAAATAAAAAAATATTTAAAGAGAATCTCTAAGCATTTTATTTCTGTAAAATAGACACATCTTATACTGATTAAGTGAAGCTTTTCTAAGAAATATTTTTCTTGGAAAATATTAGCCACTTATACTTCCACCAGCAATGTATTGAAATGTCTACTTACTATTCTTTTGCTGATAAAAGAGCTCTGTGTATTACCAATCTATCCTGGTCTCCAGTCTCCATCCCAGCTCTTTTTCACATGGCCCTCATGCCTTCTGTTTTTAAAAAAAAGTCTTTTTTTTTTTTACGTGGAGGGGCCATTGTAGGGAGGAAATGTTTGTACACTTTTATGTTTCTCCTTATAGGCATTTGCCTTGAGGAAATAAATACTCAGAGAAACACCCAATGGCCTGTGTTCAAGGATGTTCATGGAGACAGTTATAGGGATGAAATAGAAATAACTTAACAAAGGGCAAAATAGCTTTGCTCCATCTGTAGCATAGAATATTATGATACTAGTAAATATTTTGCATTAAAAGTATTTGATAACATGGGAAAATGCCCATGTTGTGCTAAGGGGAAAAAAACAGGATTCAAAACTAAGACTATAATGCTTCTTTTGTTTAAAAAAAAAGTGTGTTTTTGTGTGTTTGTAAGCACAAAAGTTGGAAGGCAGTATACCAAACTATGCAGTGGGTGGTGGAATTATGGATAATTTTTGTTTTCTTCTTTCTACATTTCTATATGTTCCTAATTTTCTAAAATGAACACTTAGTACCTTTATAATCAGAAAAATACTTTAAAAAACAAGTTTACTTGTTGGCTAAGTTTTTTAAAGGATTTAATAATTTCATATATTGTGTATTACTTTACAAATGTCAGCACATTTTTAAAGAACCTTTACGTAGACTTGAATTTCATTGCAATCCTGTATAGTATAGAGGGTTAAGGGTTATTATCCTTATTTGAAGGACAAGGAAAGTGATGATTTGAAGGGTCGTAACTTATCTATAATCACAAATCAATAGCATTGCCAGAAATAGAACCCAGGTCTCCTGACTCTATGCCATGTTGATTCCACTGTTGTCTCACAACATTTAAGAACGTACCTGGATGAAAAGTTTGGGTTTGGTTATGTATCATAGAAGACCGTGGTTGTGTTGAAGCCTGGCAATTGCCATTCTTATGCAGGTCATTTCTTTCAGGCAATAGCTTACTCTTTTTTTTTTTTTAAGAAGTTTTAGATTACATTATTTATTTATTTATTTGTGGTTGTACCTTTTTTTTTTTCATTTTATTTATTTCTCCCCATCCTGTTGTTGTTTTTCACTTGCTGTGTCTGCTCATCTTCCGAGTTCCTTTATTTATTTATTTATTTAAAAAGATTTATTTATTTATTTATCCCCCCCTTGCTGCTTGTGCTCGCTGTGTCCATTTGTTGTGTGTTTTTTCTGTGTCTGCTTGTCTCCCTTTGTTGCGAGGTCTTGCTGCGTCAGCTCACTGCGCCGCGCGGGCTGGCTTGCCTTCACAAGGAGGCCCCGGGAATCGAACCCGGGGCCTCCCATATGGTAAACGGGAGCCCTATCAATTGAGCCACATCCACTTCCCATTCCGAGTTCCTTTAGGAGGCACCGGGAGCCGAACCTGGGACCTCCGATGTGAAAGGGAGGCACCCAAATCTCTTGAGCCACTTCTGCTCCCTCCTTTTTTGTATGTGTCTCTCATTATGTTCTTCCTCCCCGCATCTCTTGTTGCGTCATCCTGCTGTGTCTGCTCGCTGCACCTGCCCAGCGTCAGCTCACTGTCTTCCTTAGGAGGCACCGGGAATCTCTGCTCCCTGCTTTGTTGTGTCTCTCATGTTTTTTCTTTGTGTCTCTTGTGTCAGCTTGCTGCGCCTGTCTGTCGTGCCAGCTTGCTGTCTTCTTTAGGAGGCACCGGGATCCAAACCAGCGACCTCCCATGTGGTAGGCAGGAGCACGAACGCCTGAGCCACATCCGCTTCCCTTAATGTTTTATTAAGTACTTTATCCCTCAACTAGTTTGTATGCTCCACAAAGAAAGAAACTTTGACTTTGTCTGTTTTGGCCAATGCTATGTCCTGACTGGATCATTTTTTTTAAAAGCAGTTTTCACACACCATACAATCCATTCAAAGTGTACAATCAATTGCTCTCAGGATAATCACTGAGTTGTGCTTTCACCACCACAGTCAGTTTTAGAACAATTAAATGGTATTTGAAAACATGACTTAATAGCTTCATAATATTTCCTTCTGTGAATGTGTCATAATTGATTTACTCAATTCCCTATTTTTAAAAATTTAAAGCATTTTTCAGCTATTATTTTCATAAATGAACATTTTTATAAGTAATATTATACTTATACAGAAGTCTTTGGGTGCATCTGTGATTTTCTTGGCATATAGTTATAGAAGTAGAATTAACTGGAGTAAAGGGGATGGACAGATTTTTAGCCCTTGATACATATTGCTAATTGCCCCTCAGGAAAGTTGTACTTTGTGGTGATTTTTAAAAAGATAATATTCTTTTCACCTAATTTAGGACTTTCCATTATTTCAAACTCATAAAAAAGAGGATTGGTCTTGGTGCATTTCAAGACTGTGTAGGTAAATGTGCATAATAAAATTCATTTCTTTTTGTTAGTGGAAGTAAGTGCAGTAAGGGTCACAAGCAGACATTGTGTGCAGCACTTCATTCCATCACACTCAGCTTTTTATGGCAGTTAAGTTTTGCCAGAACAAAATAATTTGAGTAGTTTTAGCTTCTGGTTTGCTAATTATAATAGAAATATTCACAAGGGTCAACCACCTTTTTGTTCCTATTTTGGTTATTTACATGTTGTATTTTAATTGTTATTTGTTTCATATTTGTATCCCCAGTAGGTTGAGAGACCGTGGAGGGACTGAATAAGTCCAATTTTATTTTATAATATTAATACTTTGTATTTCCTATAGTACTTTGTCATAGAGTATTTGGATAAATATCAGCTCACTTGATTTTTTTCATAGCAACCCTATGGAATAATCTTATTATTTCAGTTTTACAGTTGAAGCTGAGAGAGCTTTGTCATTTGCCTAAAATCACAAAACTAGGGCTTAGCTCTGGGCCTTCTGACTCAAAGTCAGTGTCTTTTGGATGCTTAATCATTGAGGTTTGAATAGCCACAGCACTGTCCAGTGGAGCTTTCTGTAATGATGGAAATGTTCTATAATTCTGTGCTGACCAATATGATAACCACTTACTAGATGTGACTTTTGAGCTAATGAGGTACTGAATTTTTTGTTTTATTTGGTTTTAGCGTGTCTAGTGGCTACCATATTGGACAGTGCAGCTGTAAACTCACAGGTAGCGTAACTACTTGTCTGGCCGGGTGTTATAGGAAGGACTCAAACAATGGCTGCAGAGTAGGATGCTGATTTAAGGGTCTTCCTCTAGAATTCTGTGATTATAAACTCTGGACAGTAAAACAAGCAAGCCTAAGTATACCCAGAATGTCAGTTTGAATATATATGTATTAAAAACTCATTAGTAATAAAGAGTCTACTAATATGAATATCTAAAATAATATTGATTTATTTAAGCCATACTATTACAATAGTCACACAGTTAATAGAGAGCGACAGGTGTGATTGCACTGGAAAAACATCCTTTTGTTATACAGCAACACCAATAGTAAATGTTTCACAAGTTATTTTTAAGAGGAAATACCTGACAAGTTAAAAGCTAAAAACTTTGCTTAAAAAACCTGCATGTACAGTTTAAACTTAGAACCTCAAAAAACCAAATAAAAATCAGCAAAATATAATGAGAAAAATGAGTTTTAAGCTTCTCAGACATACTAAATTTTAATTATTTAAAATACATTATACCAAGGCATTTTAGCAAGGTAAAGTGTTAAATTGTACTTAGTAGACATATTCATTAGCATTTATTTTAATAACTTCTTCATTTTAGTTTGATTGATTTTAATCTATTTGGGTAAAGAATAATCTGAATGTAATGCTGACTAAGTGGAAGGTAAAGAAAGCAAACATTCCCAGCCATTTTTTCTTTGAATATGGATTACACCATTTAATGTAGACTCAAGGCCATACTTTTTTTTTTTTTTTGGTAGGTTTTACTTCTATTACAGATTCTTTTCAGTAAGATCATAAAACACAATACAATGTGATGAACCCAATTTAAAAATTACATGCAGCAGCCCATGTAATCACAAATAGCTCCCAGTGAGGAACAAGAATAGCCAAATCTGGTTACTAGCGCTCACTATGTGAGTAGACTAAATGGGTCCAAGCAACTCAAACAGATTGAAAATAGGAAAAAAGTCATGCTTCAGCAGTCACTCAAGATCAATTTGATAGTGTAGGCTACCAAATAACCCAAGCAAAAAATTAAAAATGATTGTGGAAGAGTTCATTATCCAATACTCACATGCAGTTCTGGAAGTTTAGTAATATCAAATGTCTCTATAAGTTTTAGAAAATACTGTTTGAAAAGAACTACAGGATGAATTGGATGCTTTTTTAATATGTATCAATAAAATTGATTTGTTAAAAAAACTACAGGTGAAAATCTGCTCCCCAAGAACAACAGATAATTTTTTTGCAATTATTAAAATTTTATAGAAATTATGCATTTGAAAAAAGTTAAAGTGAATATATAATTGTTCACAGTGTTAAAATTATAGGTGGTTTTCCTCACATTTTATGTCATGTTTTCATGTATATTAAAAGATACATTCATATTATGAGACACATCTTTTAAGTTTAAGAATATTTGATACAGATGCCCCCGAGTTTTTTTTGTTGGATGAAAGACATGTAGAAAGGATCTTGTTTTGCAATTCCTTTTATCCCTCTAAACACAGTGCTTTGCTAACAGGACATGTGCGGTAGTGTGTGCTGCATAAGGTAAGGAATTTCTTGTCAACTAAATGGTACACGTGCCCATTTGTTTCCGTGCCAGGCAAAGCAGAGGAAAGAACAGTGAAGCCTTTGCCCCTAATGGGTTACTTATTTTCCCCCATAAACTATGTATTCACCCACCCAATAGTGAAAAATAGGTATATTAGGTGCTAAATCTTTGTACAAAGCAAAACTTCAGTCTGAAAACTAGAACTGCAAATACTTTTAAAATTTTCTAATTTTAATTGTGTTACTCATAAAACTCATGACCCTGGAATATCTTCCTCTTCTGAAACAGTTTTCCTTATCAAATGAGTGGTTATGCCTAACATAAAGAACTAGTTATCATTTAAACTAATCTTTTGTCATTTTCACATCATTCTTTGTTAGTGCTCTTAGGGTTGAAAACTAATTAAATCTGCTTTCAGTATTTTGTTGCAGAGTTTTGGAACCAGCTCCTTTAGAATGCTGTTAAGCTTGCTGGCCTTGTCAGAATTTTCAGTTTTTCTAAGTAAAGTCTCTAGTCCTAATTTTCTTTTTATCTTCAAGAGCACAGCCAATTACTGTGGATTTAAATTTCTGATCAACTGGCCCTGGTGGTACCTCAGATGAACAGGCACTGTGCAGCGACATTAAATGATTCTTGGCATTTCCCAGATCGTCCAGAAACTTACTGACTACCTCATCGATAATCCTGGTGGCATGCTTTAGAGATTCTTGATGCTGAGGATTTCTAATTGTTTCTACTGAAACTTCAATGGTGAGAGTTAGTCCCATCAAATGATTTTTTTTTTTTTTAAGATTTATTTACTGATTTATCCCCTCCACCCCCACCCTCCGTTGTTTTGCGCTCGCTGTCTCCTCTCTGTGGGTTCTTCTGTGTCTGCTTGTCTTCTCTTTAGGTGGCACCAGGAACCAATCCTTGGACGTTCCGGAGGGGAGAGAGGCTGCTCAATCTCTGTGCCACCTCAGCTCCCTGGTCTGCGTCTCTCATTGTCTCTCTTCTGTGTCTCTTTTTGTTGCGTCATCTTGCTGTGCCAGCTCTCCGCGCAGGCCAGCACCCCTGCGCGGGCCAGCACTCCATGTGGGTCAGCTCTCTGCTCAGGCCAGCTTGCTTTTCACCAGGAAGCCCCAGGTATCGAACCCTGGACCTCCTATATGGTAGACGGGAGCCCAATCCCTTGAGCCACATCCGCTTCCCTTGCAGTTAGACTTAATTCTTCTCTTTTCTCCTTTGCTGATCTGCCTCATGTCCTGGCTAATTTGGATACTGTGTATCATCCCCAAGAGGATTTCATTCTCTTGCTCAACAGCAGTTGCTGCTTTTCTCAAAGCTTCAGCCCTGAGCTCCAGGTGGTCCAGGCTCTCCAGCAGGCGGCTGGAGCTGTTGGTCTCGGAGGAGGAGCCGCAGAAGCACCCCCGTAGGCTTTTGCATTGATCTGAGCCTCCGAGTGGGGGGCGCAGCCAAGAGGTCACTGGCCCCTGACAGCCACAAGTCAAGTGTTTCTGTGGCGGCTGCAGTCATTGCTGTCACCCAACAGATATTTTTAAAGGAGATATTAACATTTAACTTGCAAGAGTGAAATTAAAAATTAAATGGTATAACCTGGTGAAAGATGCATCTAAAATGAATGATAACCTTGATTTCCCAGTGGTATTAAGACTGTGCTTTAATTTAAAAGCTCTTCAAGATATTAAGAGCACTCTAAAGTTGTGATACAGAAAAGCAATCCAAAAACTACTGTGGCCAAAAGGAGAACACTTATGATGTGGGAGGAACTCACTGCCTCGTGACTCCTACTTCCCCTTTGGCTCAGCTGTCCAATGTGAATGTTTTTTTTTTGAAGATCTTTTTGATGTTTCTTTCCCCCTTCCCTTTTAGCTAAATGTGGTTTCTGGAATGTTCTCCCCCCCTTTAGATATAACTTTCATATAGTAAAGTGCACTGTCAAAGGTTTGACATTCTTAATTATGTCTTCTAGTACCATTTCTATTTTTTTTGAGGATAGAACCTAGGACCTCATGTGGGAGGCTGGCGCTCAACCACTGAGCCACATTGGCTCCTCTGAGTTGGCTCCCTCATCTGTTTTAATAGTTGTTTGCTTGTTGTCTACTTGTTGTTTTTCCTCATTGTCTTTTTTTTTTTTCAAAGATTTATTTATTTACTTTTATCCATTTTTACACCCCCCCCCCCTTGTGTCCATTCGCTGGGCAGTTCTCTGTGTTTGTTTCCTGCCCTCTCTTCTCATCCTTCTCTTCCTGTCTTCACTGGGATTTGATCCTCGGAACCTCCGATGTGGGAAAGAGGCGTCCTACTGCCTGTGCCATCTTAGTTCCTGGTTTTTTGGCACATCTCATCTTGGCTTTCCCTTGTGTCCCTCTCCTGTTACATCATCATCTTGCTGTGTGGCTTGGCGGGGCTTGGCAGGGCCTTGCGGCGCACCTGCACATGGGGCCTGGGGGGGGCTCACCCGCTCACGGCGCCTGACGGCGCACCTGTGCACGGGGCTGGCAGCCCGCACACTTTCTATATTTTTCTTTTTTAAATTTTTACCAGGAGGTCCTGGGGATCGAACCCAGGTCCCTCCATATGGGAGACTGATGCCCAACCATTTGAGCCACATCCGTCCCCCTACTATATCTCTTAAATTTGACCAAAGATACCTAGAGTTACAGTCATTTCCCATACAGGATGGTCATATAATGCTGGTTTATCACCAGCATTCTAAAAACCAGACCTAAGGAGAAAAACTAGGTCTGGGGACACATGCGTGGTTTCTAATATAGCAAATGTTTAGCCTACCCTGATTATCACAAAATCAGGACAGTGAGAATATTTTCATTGCTCATTGTTTTTTGCTTGTTGTCTGTTTTTGTTTTTGTTTAGGAGGCACCGGGAACCGAATCTGGGACCTCCCACGTGGGAGGTGGGCGCTCAACTACTTGAGCCATATCCGCTCCCCATTTATTAATTATTGTGACCTCTTCACCCCAAGTGGCAAACAAATCCTTCTTTTCTCTATACTCTTATTTCCTTAAAAATCTCACCTCTCATCATTCTTTTTCCCTGGCAGTGTTTAATCATTTTTTTGACTGAGAGAATACCTAATTATAAAAATAATCAGTAGAAGATTTCAACAGACACTTCACAAAAGAAGATATAGCTAGTAAGTTCTTGAAAAGATTCACAACATCAGCAATCACCAGGGAAATGCAAATCAGAGTGCTATGGAAATCACTATATACAGACTAAAATAGTTAAACTTTAAAATACAGTCTGAAGTATTGACAAGGATATGGAACAAATAGAATGCTTAATCTATTTTTATCTGCACTCATTTAAAAGCTAAACAGTAAGTATTCTTAAGTCATTTCATGCAAATAGATGATTAGTCCTTAACAGGGATGTCAGCTCCTTGAGGACAAAGCCCTGGTTTTCATTTTTCACTCCTTAGAAATATATTCAACAAATATAATGCCATGAAAGATTCAAAGAGGGTAGACACAGTCAAGAAGAATGCTTTTCAGTTTAATTAGTGTTTAACCCAGTATTGGTAATGCTGGTTTGGATTGTTATCTTTATGCAAAGAGGGGAATTCAACCCAGTTTTAATATAATTTTTTTTTGTTTGAGAAGTTGTAGGTTTACAGAAAGATCATGCAGAAAATACAGGAACTGTTCCCATATTATTAACTCCTTGCATTAGTGTGGTACATTTATTACAACTGATGAAAGAATATTATAATTGTACTATTAACTATAATTCATAGTTTACATTAAGGTTCACTGTTTGTGTTGTATAGTCCTTAGTTGTTGTTTTTTTAATTTTTATTCTAGTAACATATGCAATCTAAAATTACCCCCTTTAACTACATTCAAATATATAATTCAGTGCTGTTTATTGCGTTCACTTTGCTGACCACATCTCCACAATCTATTACGAAAATTTTTCCATTGCCCCAAATAGAAACTCTACAATTTAATCCTTAACTCCCCGTTCCCTACCCCCATCCTGGCCCCTGGTAATCTGTATTCTAGTTTCTATGAATTTTGCTTATCCTAATTATTTCATGTTAATGAGATCATACAATTTCTTGTCCTTTTGTGTATGGCTTATTTCACGCAACATGATGTCATCAAGGTTCATGTTGTTGCATGGATCAGAACTTCATTTTATGGCTGAATAATATTCCATTGTATGTATATACTGCATTTTGTTTATCCATTCATTGGTTGATGGACCCTTGGGTTGCTTCCACCTTTGGCTATTGTGAATAATGTCACTGTAAATATCAGTGTGCAAATATCTGTTCTACTTCTTGCTTTCACTTCTTTTGGGTATATACCTAGAAGTGGGATTGCCAGGTTGTATGGTACATCTAGACTTAACATTTTGAGGAACTGTCTTCCACAGTGGCTGCATCATTTTGCATTCCAACCACCAATGAACAAGTGTCCCTATTTCTCCGCATCCTCTCCAACCCTTGTTATTTTTCATTTTTTAAAATAGTAGCCATTCTAGTGGGTGTGAAATGGTATCTCATTATGGTTTTGATTTGCATTTCCCTAATGGCTAATGATGTTGAGCATTTTTCATGTGCTTTTGTGCCATTTGTATATCTTCTTTGGAGAAATAGCTATTCCTCAAGTTTTTTGCCCATTTTTAAAATTGGGTTGTGTGTCTTTTCGTTGTTGACTTGTAGGATTCCTTATTTTTTTAATTGATTAAAAGAAATAATTTGGTCGTACCTAAGGTTGGCGTATATAACCCCCCCACACACACACACACACAAGATAGCTCCCTTGTCTGTCTGTTCTTTGTCTGCTCATTGTTTTTTTGCTTGTTGTCTGTTTGTTTCTTCTTTAGCAGGCACTGGTAACCAAACCTGGGACCTTGCATGTGGGAAGCGGGCGCCCAACTGCCTGAGCCACATCTACTCTCTGCTCATTTTGTTTTTGCTCATTGTCTGCCTGTTGCTTTTTGCTCATTGTCTGTTCATTGTTTGTTCTGTCTTCTTTAGGAGACACCAGGAACCAAACCTGGGACCTCCCATGTGGGAGGTAGGCACCCAACTGCCTGAGCCACATCCACTCCGTAGGATTTCTTTATATATTCTGGATATTAAACCCTTATCAGATATGTGATTTTTGAAAAACAAATTAATTTTATTTATACATATGAATAAAGCATAAATTTATAACACTTTGGATGGATTTATGGATATGTGTTTTCCAAATATATTCTCCCATTCTGTAAGTTGTCTTTTTTTTTTAAATTAATTAATTAATTTTTTATTTATCCCCCCCTTGCTGCTTGTGCCCGCCGTGTCCATTTGCTGTGCATTTTTCTGTGTCTTCTTGTCTCCCTTTGTTGGGTCATCTTGCCACGTCAGCTCACCACGCTGCACGGGCTGGCTTGCCCTCACCAGGAGGCCCCAGGAATCAAACCCGGGGCCTCCCATATGGTAAACGGGAGCCCCATCTGCTTCCCTGTAAGTTGTCTTTTTTACTTTCATGATAATATTTGATGCACATAAGTTTTTAATTTTGATCAGGTCCCATTTATCAACCCAGTCTTAATCACCAAACTCCTCACATGAAATGGGTTAATAATTTCATTTTTAAAACTCTGCTTTGTTGCACTCACAAACCACTTTGTATTGGGGAAACCAGTATCTTTAATCTGATATGATTAGAAAGTGCTGCTAGTGATGAGCAGATTTGACGTCATGATTGGTATCAAAGGAAGAGTAGGGTTAGTAGAAAAGATAAAGCTTAGAATATCTTTTTATTAGCAAATTTTCACTGCTTGAAGATAGAATGTCTTGAGAGCTTAAATTTTATAGGGCACTGTGCCACATTTCTGCTACACTTGAAAAATTGACAAGATCCAAGAGGACTTGGACTTTTTATTGAGAGAGGGTTTTGTATGCTTATATGTGTAGGCCTGCTGTTGTCTCTTTATAACTCCATCCTTTAGACTTCCCCTGGGCCATCTGGGAATGAATCTGAAAGCAGAAAGTTCTGGACAGAAACCGGAGAGGTGGGCTGTTCCAAGGTGTTAACTTTGTAAAACTTGTAGCCTTATTCATTCATTCTGAGAAAGTTTCTTGATTTTGTGTAAGGTACTATGCAAGGTTCTGGGAATAAAAATAAGAAAGCGATCAAATCCCTGGCCATGACTATATCAAGAGGCATAGACAGACATTTAAATAGGTAAATAATATTGCAGCATTGTAAGTCTTATCTTTAGGAGACATGTAAACAGTTTGCAGGTAAATATTGTCATAAAGCTGTATATGATTCACACATCTCATTTACACATCAAAAACAATCTTGTGAAACAGTGGTAATATCCTCATTCTACAGAAGAAGAAATTGAGGATAGAGAAGTACCCTAGATTTATATTACTGATAAGTGCCAGATTTAAACTTACGTCTTTTGATTTTTAATCTTATGATCTTTCCACTGTATACCAGCTCTCTTCCTAATGATTACCTTCCCTTCTTCCCTTCTTTCCTTAACTGGGAATTTCTCCGATATAAAGGATTATGGAGTTGCATCTCATTCACTACCATTTTATCAAAGGCACACATTTGATCCTGTACTGGGATCATAAAAAACTTAAAAGATTAAAAAATATATATATCATCTGAAAATTTTACCATTTGTGTAAAGTATTTTTTAGACATTCTAAAAAATACTGAGGAAAAACATATACAAAATAGGTGACCTGTTGTCATTTATAAAACAGTTCTGAGACATTGAATTAAGGGCATATACACCAGATTCAGAATTGGTTGAATGACCATATTCATAAATATATACTTAACAAAGCTAGCTCTGTGTAAATGTCAACAGAGGCAGCCTAGTAAAACTGAGAGCCTGGGCAAAGTTAAACAGGAGCATGGGCTCTGGAGTTGGGCTGATTCAGATCTCACCATGTAGCACCTACATGTCCTGGGGTTTCTCTGTGTAGAATGAGCCATTGTATCATCTGTCTCATAGTCTGTACCTTGTCATGGGGATTCAGTGTGATAAAGCATGTCCATGCTAGGTGGAGCATCTTATGTAATGGTCCTCAGTGAATGTGTGTGTGTCCCTTCTCCTTTGGGATCAACAAATTGAAACTGCCTTTGGCTGTTTGTAAAAATTGACCAACAATTGATCTAGGTTATTAAAATGGAGTCTTAGAAGTGATAAACATTTTAAAATAGAATAAACTATCTTCAGATGATGTTTACATTTCTTTATTAATGATACATTGTTTATGTGGTATTTCATACCTTGCTTAGTATTTTAATAAATAGTATCTTCATTGTATCTCACACTTTCCAACCAAGTATCTTTAATAACAGAAATTAGTAAATACTCTGAGAAGAATAGTGTAGACAGGGGCATCTGGGGGGAATAGCTCAGAATGGCAAGTAGAAAATTCTTCTGAAGGCCAACATTGTGTCTGTAAAAATCATATGGATTTTGCATTTTTCTCTATAAAAATTTGCATTTATATTACTATCCATATAATGTTTTAAATGCCTTACCATTATAAAAATGATGTATCAGGGAGATATGCTTTGATACATGACTTCTAGTATCCCCAGCATGCTCTGCATACCCTTGATTCAACCACTTCATGTGAGAATCACTTTCCTGCTTTAGCAACATGGACAAATCAATGAGATAGATATTGTACCCAGTTTACAGATGAGGAAATTTAGGCCTGAACATTTATAATCTGCCCAAAGCAACACAGCTATTACGTAGGAAAACTGGGAGTTTCTCCCAGGAGATGTCCCAAATTCCCAAATCCAGTCTTCCCTGATGTTACTCCTGCCCCCAGATAATATTTATTAAAAAGATGGCATTATAAGAAACTATGCTGAGTATGACTTAGATGATAAATAGAATTGCAATTAGTTATCTGCCCTCAGACAGCTTATAGTGGCTAACTTGGGGAGAAAGGAAATAAAAAGAAAGTTAAATGATACAAGGCAAGAAGTGTCACAAGGAGATGGGTAACTGATTTCCAAGTAAGTGGTAGAGATAAAAGTCACCCAGAGTTCCGAGAAGATAGCGGTTGGCTTGGACTGAAGAATGTGGAAAGGCTTTGTGGAGGAGAGGAGATTGATTTTACAGTAGTGTTTCTCCAACCTGTTCCTGGGCTCTTTGATTTATTGCTAATAATGGTTGAAAACAATATCTAATAGCAAGTGTATTACTTACCCAGGTTTGCCAGAACAAATTTATTCTCACACTTCTGGAGGCTAGACGTCTGAAATCAAGGTGTCAGCAGGGCTAAGCTCTGAAAGCTCTAGGGGAGGACCCTTCCGTGCCTCTTCCTGAGTTCTGGTGGCTCCTGGCAGTCCTTGGTGTTCCTTGGCTGGTAGCTGCATCATTCCAGTCGTTGCCCCCATCTTTACAGGGCCTTTTCCCCTCTCAGTCTGTGTGTGTCCTCTCCTCCTCTTCTTCTTCTTTTTTTTTCTTTTCTTTTTTCCTCTTCTTTTAAGGATACCAGCATTGGATTTAGGGCCCACCCTAATCCAGTATTACTCCATCTTAGCTAATTACATCTGCAAAGACCCTATTTTCAAATAATAACCAAATAATGGAACCATTTCGAGGTTCCAGGTGGTCATGAATTTGGGGGAATACTATTTTAACCCACCACAGCAATTTCAGTTTTTTGTTGTTGACTTTTTTGCTTTTTGGAAGGTATTTATATTTTTTATGGCTCACTTGTAATAAAAAATTTGATAATTGCTCATTCAAATTTCTATTCTTTATCATTTGATAGTATTAAAAACATGACCTGACGCTAACCCTTAGATGAGTTTTATTTGGTTTTACCAGGCTAAATTATATACTGATGTGATGTTCTAATTTTTTTTTCTTCCTATCGTCAATGCCGTCTTCTGCTCCTTTTCCGTTTTTCATTCATTTTAAAAGGAGATTGGCAAGATTTTCATAGTGGGGCCAGGTTGGTGGCAAGATTTTCATAGTGGGGTCAGGTTGGTGGTTGGGATTAAGCAGAAAAGGAAATGGTTATGACGGAAGAGACTCCAGTTCAAATGGTGATGGGGTCATACCAAGGGAGAAAATACCCGGAGGAAGGCTGGGAACAGGAAGATGCAGTGTCCTCGTGGAGCTGGCGTTTGGGCACAGGGAGGAACTCCTCTAGTCATGTAATTTTAGGATGGGAAGGGATTTCAAAGGCTGTTTGGTCAGACCCCTTCATTTTACAGATGATGAAATAGCCCAAACAGACTAAGTGACAGGGCTGGGACGAAAAACGTGGCCCCTGAGTCCTAATCCAGCACTCCTACCTCTTCCCCCAAGATCTAAGTGTGCAGAAGGTTGGGCTAGTTGGAATGTTCCTAAACATGCGGGAGAGGGATCCTTTGCTGTTGTTATTGTTGTTCTGACTAATAACCCAGAAGAGCTTTGGAGATGGTGAGATTAATTTATCTGATGAAGGAAGGCAACATTGTGTCAACATACAGCACACCAGCATTTCTCAACCATTTATGAAGTGTGCCTTCTCTGATGCTTTCTCCCCATCTTTGGAGTACCTCACCAGCGAAGAAGAATTTTATTGAGCTTTATTTTCTGTGGTTGGTTTTACAAAAATTATAGATATGCTAGTTGTCTTTTTTGTCCTTTCGAAAAGTGCACAGGGATGCTGATGGCGAGTCACTTTTATACAGGCATCCCTTGTTTTATTGTGCTTTGTTTTATTGCACTTCACAGATAATTGCATTTTTTTACGCACTGAAGTTCAAGCAAGTCTGTGGCACCATGTTTCCAACAGCATGTGCTCAATTTGTGTCTCTGTCACATTTTGGTAATTCTTGCAGTATTTCAACCTTTTTTATTATTGTATCTGTTAAGGTGATCTGTGATCAGTGATCTTTTTTTTTTTTTAATCTTCCCCCTCCCCCTGAGATGGCTTCCTCTTCTGTTTGCTCGTTGTTTTTGCTCATTGTCTGCTTGTTGTCCACTCATTTTTTTACGTGTTGTCTGCTCATTGTTTTGTCTTTTAGGAGGCACCAGGAACTGAACCGGGGACCTCCCATATGGGAGGTGGGCGCTCAACTGCTTGAGCCACATCCACTCCCCAATCAATGATCTTTTTTTTTTTTAATATTTATTTTATTTACTTTATTTATCACCCCCCCACCCCCACCCCATGGTTCTCTCATTTTTCTGCTCGCCTTCTCCGGGAGGCATTGGGAACCAAACCAGGGACCACCTACATGAGAGGGTAGTGCCCAACAGCCTGAGCCACATCTGCTCCCCTCTGGCTGCTGCATCTGCTGGCTTCTGGCTTCTGGCATCTGCTTGTTGCAGCAGGGGTGGAGTCTAGCTCATTGTGGTGGGAGGTGGCATCTGCTTTGTCTTCTTTTACGAGGCACCGGGACCTGAACCTGGATCCTCCCATGTGGTAGGCGGGTGCCCAAGAAGTTGAGCCACATCCACTTCCCAATGAATGATCTTTTATGTTACTATTGTAATTGTTTTGGGGCGCCTCGATCCACGTCCACATAAGACAGTGAAGTTAACTGATAAATGTTGCATGTGTTCTGACTGCTCTACTGCCGGCCATTCCACTGTCTCTCTCTTCTCGGCTTCCCTATTCCCTGAAACACAGTAATATTGAAATTAGACCAATTAATAACCCTACAGTGGCCGCAAAGTTTTCAAGTGACAGGAAAGTTCACACATTTCTCACCTTAAACCAAAAGCTAGAAATGATTAAGCTTAGTGAGGAAGTCATGTTAAAAGCTGAGATAGGCAGAAAACTAGGCCTCTTGCATTAAAGTTAGCTAAGTTGTGAATGCAAATGAAATTAGAATTGCTACTCCAGTGAACACATGAATGATAAGAAAGTGAGGCAGCCTTATTGCTGATATGGAAAAAGTTTCAGTGGTCTATATAGAAAATCAAACCAGCCACAATATTCCCTTAAGCCAAAGCCTAATCCAGAGCAAGGCCCTGACATTCTTCAATTCTGTGAAGGCTGAGAGATAGGGAAGCTGCAGAAGGAAAGTTTGAAGCTAGCAGAGGTTGGTTCATGAGGTTTAAGGAAAGAAGCTGACTCCATTACATAAAAGTACAAAGTGAAGCAGCAAGTGCTAGTTTAGAAGCTTCAGCAGGTTATCCAGAAGATCTAGCGAAGATCATTGATAAAGGTGGCTACACTAAACAACAGATTTTCAGTGTAGATGAAACAGCCTTCTATTGGAAGAAGATGTCATCTAGACTTTCATAGCTAGAAAGGAGAAGTGAATGCCTGGCTTCAAAGCTTCAAAGACAGGCTGACTCTCTTGTCAGGGGCTAATGTAACTGATGACTTTCATTTGCAGCCAAAGCTTATTTATCATTCCAAAAATCCTAGGGTCCTTAAGAATTATGCTAAATCTACTCTACCCATACTCTATAAATGGAACAACAAAGCCTGGATAACAGCACATCTGTTTAAAACATCTGAGTATTTTATTTTATTTTTAAAATACTGAGTATTTTAAGCCCTCTCTTGAGACATGCTTAGGAAAATGATTCCTTTCAAAGTACTGCTGCTCATTGACAATACACCTGATTACCCAAGGGCTCTGATGGAGATGTACAATGAGATTTATGTTGTTTTCATGTCTGCTAAACAACATCCATTCTGCAGTCCATGGATCAAGGTGTCATTTCAACTTTCAAGTCTTATTATTTAAGAAATATATTTTATAAGGCTATAACTGCCATAGATAGTAATTCCTCTGATATATCTGGGCAAAGTAAATTGAAAATCTTCTGGAAAGAATTCACCATTCTAGATGCCATTAAGAACATTTGTGATTCATGGGAGGAGGTCAGAATGTCAACATGAACAGGACTTTGGAAGAATTGGAATCTAACCATCATGGATGACTGAGGGGTTTAAAACTTCAGTGGAGGAGGTGACTTCAGATGTGTTAGAAATAGCAAGAGAACTAGAATTAGAAGTGGAGCCTGAAGATATGACTGAACTGCTGGAATCTCATGATGAAACTTTAATGAATGAGGAGTTGCTTCTTATGGATGAGCAAAGAAAGTGGTTTCTTGAGACAGAATCTACTCATGAAGATGCTGTGCACGTTGTTGAAATGACAACAAAGGATTTGGAATATTAAATAAACTTAGTTGTAAAAGCAGTGGCAGAGTTTGAGAGGATTGATTCCAATTTTGAAAGAAGTTCTACTATGGGTATAATGCTATCAAACAGCATCTCTTGCTACAGAGAAATCTTTCATGAAAGTACGAGTCAATAGATGTGGCAAACTTAATTGTCTTATTTTAAGAAATTGTCACAGCCACCCCAACCTTCAGTAACCACCACCCTGATTAGTTAGCAGTCACCAACATCAAGGCAAGACCCTCCAACAGAAAAAGATTATGACTCTATGGCTCAGATGATGGTTAGCATTTTTTTTTTAGCAATAAAGTATTTTTTAAACAAATCAATTTTATTGGTACATATTAATAAAGCATACAATTCTTCCAAAGTGTACAGTCAATGGTATTTGGTATAATCACATAGTTGTGTGTTCATCACTTCAATCATTATTAGAGTATTTTCATTATTTTAATAATAATAATAAAAGACAAGTAAAATTCTTTACCTCTCAATCTATGTTTCCCTTGAAGTATTTTTTAATTAAGTTATGCATGTCATTTTTTAAAGACCTAGTGTGATTGCAGCTTAATAGACTACAGTGTAGTGTAAACATAACTTTCATATCCATTGGGAAGCATTGATTTACTTTATTGTGATACTTGCTTTATTGCGGTGGTCGGGAACCAATCTTGCAGTATTTCTGAGATATGCCTGCATGTGCTCAGTAAATTGATACAATTATCCACTGATTTAAAGTTATTGAGAATAGGTATATATTCTACATTTATCAAAGTTAATGGTATTTGATATCTATGTGCCTGCAATTAGTTTTGTTACTATTGGTAATACTAAAGGTAGATAGAGCTTGTTCCCTCTTCTCCAGGAATTTGCAGTATTGTTGGAGAGGCCAGTTGAATTTAACTTTGAATTTACCATGTCTAAAACAGAACCCTTGAATCCCACCAGCTTTTACTCCTACTACTCCTGTTCCTCCCATGTCATTAAATGACTCCTACCATTCAGTCACTTATACTAAAAATTCTGAAAACCTAGCAATCACCCTTGATTTTCTTCTTTCTCTTTTACTTCCCCATCCAGTCCAGTAGCAAGTTCTTCTAATATACCCCTTGTTATCCAGCTGATCTGCTGACAGACACCTGTTTATTCTTAGGACTCTGCTCAAACATTGCTTCTTCAAGGAATTCTTCCCTGGTGCCCTCCTGGAAAAGTTAGGTGCTCCTCCTTCAGTGTAGCTGTAGCTGGCAGTAAAGTTCTCAATTAAAATAATTAATTATATAGTTCCTTGAAGTTAAGGAATTTAGCTTATTCCTATTTGTAAAGCTAGTACCAGCCAGGCACGTTAGTCTGTCAATAAATGTTTTTTAATAAATACATTGATTGAGAGAATTTGTAAAGATAGAAGTTGTAAAGGTAGGCAGAGGCTGGATCATGAAGAGCCTGATGGCATGAAAGGAAATGAGCAATAGTAGAGCACAGGGTCCTCATGGCCTTCCTAGTAGCTAGGTGTGGTCTTGTGACTAACTTCTGACTAATGAAAATATCAGTGGTAGGTGCAATTTCCAACAAGTCTCCTTAAAGGAGGGGCACGTCTTTTCCCTTTCTCCCCTTTCCCTTGCCCAGAATGCAAACCAAGTGACTGGAGTCCCCACAGCCATCTGTGTGAAGAAGGGCCACTTCCTAGTGGTGGTAGAATAGAAAGCTGGAAGAAGCCTAGGTGTTGAGCAGGGAGGAGGACATTCCAGGGAGAGGGGTAGAATGAAAGAATACACTTAGGGTCATGTCAAAGGGGTAGAGCTGACAAAGGAGACTGAAAAGGAGCCACCAGAGTGGTAGGAGGAAAACTGGTGAGTGTTTCAAGAAGTAAACCAGAAATTCTTTCAAGAAGGAGGAATTGGGCAGCTACTATGAATTGAGTAATATGGATTTGACAACATGGGGGCCTTGATAAGGCCATTGACGTGGTGAGGGTGGGAGTGATATTGGAGTGGGCTGAAGGGCAAATAGGAGAGTAGGAATTGATTCCTTAAAGATAGTTCATTTTGAAAGGGCCAAAGAGTTGGGAGGAGAGGCACTGACTGGAAGGGGATGTGGAGTGAAGGGAAAGTTTACCCAAGATACTGGAATGTATTTGTATGCTGGTGGCAATAATACTATTGAGAGGGAAAGAGAAAGGAGGCAAGGACTTGAGAAGATAAGATTGATGAGATCCAGAGTAGATGGTCAGAGATTGGATGTTTGCAAGGAAGGTGCACATGTCCTTTGTGGTAAATGGAGTAAAGAAGGTGGGCAGATGGGTGGGTAGGTTTATAGATTTGTAATGTGGGCATGAGGGTGCTCCTTTCTAAAGCCTTCCATTTTCTCCTAAAATATTTAGCAAAGCATCAACTGAAATCTCATAGGTAGTAAGGTCTTCAACCCCCATATCTTGTCAGTCTCTTTTGTTCACATTCCTATATGTTGTGAGAAGAGTCTTTCCCAAACTTTAGACAGATTGTATAGCTGCCTGAAAATCCTTCCGTGTATCTGTTTCCCTTGGCATACAAGACAACTCACAGTCAGGATCCAGCTTCCTTTCCCAGCCTCACTTCTCCCCAGTTATCTACCTGTTTTCTAGCCATAGCCATTTGCACAGCTGCACCCAAACATCTTGTCCTTGCTGCTTCTCTGCCTTTGAACATGCTCTTATTACTGGCTGGCATTGTCCCTGTCTCCCTGCCTGGTGGACTCCTGCTTGTTCTTCAAGATCCAATTCAAATATCACATCCTTTTAAACCTCTTTGATCTCCCTACTCCATCCCTAGCACAGTGAGATACTAAGTCTTTTTAGGCTGTCAGGGGCAGGAACTAGAGCTTATTCATCTGCATCTAGCACTGTGTCTGGTATATGGTAGGCACTAAGTGAATGAATGAAGTTTGATTGATTTACCTGTTCCTTTATCAATTACTAATGAAATGAAAGTTATATATGCCTAGTTTTTAATGCAAACTAAACATATTATTGTTTTTTTTGTTGTTTTTTTTTTGTAGGTGGTTCTGGAATGGAGCCGGGATCAATACCACGTTTTGTTTGATTCCTATAGAGACAATGTTGCTGGAAAGTCTTTTCAGAATCGGTGAGAAGAGATCTATTTTGGAGAGTATCTGTTATTTGGACTTAAATGATAACTCATGAAATAACTTATATTTCAGATATAACGGTTGAAGGTGTCTTTCCAGATCATAGATGTAATTTAACTTATTCAAGGTTACATCCATCTGAAGAAACCTTGTAGTTCTGTCCCACATACATTTTATGGATGAAAAAATATAGAGCCTCAAAGAGTCATCCACTTTGTAATAGATACTGCACGTTGTTATGTGGTCACATTTTATCCTCACCCCAGTTCTGTGAGGTAAAAATGTAATTTCATCCCTCTGTAGGATGAGGAAATTTTGTTTATTTTGTTGATCTTCTCAAAGAACCAACTTTTGGTTTTGGTGATTCTCTCTCTTTTTTTGTTCTTGATTTCATTTATTTTTGCTCTGATCTTTACTATTTCTTTCCTTTGGCCTGGTTTAGGATTAATTTGCTGTTGTTTTTTGTAGTTCTTCCAGGTGTGCAGTTAGATCTTCAATTTTAGCTCTTTCTTCTTTTTTAATATGAGCATTGAGTGCTATAAATTTCCCTTTCAGCACGCCTTTGCAGTGTCCC
>JAQZBX010031656.1:0-26218 GCA_029593785.1 Cabassous unicinctus
GAGGCAGAGAGGAGACAGAGGGGAGGACGCCACGTGGCGACAGGGTCTGGGAGTGCCACAGGTGTGGCCAGCCAGCGCCAGATGCCAGGGGAGAGGCAGGGAACGGACTCTTCGCCGGACCCCGCTGACGCCGCGGTTTGGACTTCCGGCCTCTAGGTGGGAGGAGGCATGTTCCCGTGGTTTTGGCCCCAGGTTTGAGCTGCTTTGCTAGTGCAGCCCCGGGGCCTAAGGTGGGGAGCAGGGGCAGAGGCAGCCGAGCCCCACAGACACTGACGCCAGTCATGAGGTCAGCGGCGATGGTGGCAATCCCGTCCCTGGAGGCCGAGTGGGTGCTTGGTCTCGTGAAGGTGCTTTATACACCTTGGCCTGACTGCGGCCCCCGAAGACATGCCGAGGACTGCAGTGGGCTCCTGGATGGCGGGGTTGGCTCCAAACTCTCTGCACAAAGACCTGGTCAGTGGCAAGGCACTCCCTGCCCTTCCCAAGCAGGGGAGCACTCGGCCTGCGTGGGCGGGGGAGGGGGAACTCTGCGTTCCTGCCCCGAGTTTCCGTTGGTTTCTGCAAATCAGAAGGAGCAGCAGAAACTCCTGGAAACAGGAAGGTGACGGGAACTCCCAGACGGATAATGAACCAGGCTGTGCCAATTCGTTCTGATGCGGTGCCACCGTCGCCACATCCCAATGTAGTCATTACCGCGTGCCGAGTTCTGCGACTGCATCATAATGTGAGCTTATGTTCAATTTGCTGGCAGCCGGCAAATCGCCGCCTGCCTTTCCGCAGCACACTCTCATTTTCCCTTTGCCCTAGGCATTTCTTCAAGTCTAGTGTTTCACACGCAGACAAATTAAAGCCTGCTTTCAGATGCGTCTCTCTCAGAAACTGACATTATGCGTTTTAATAGCCGTCGTGCCTCTCAGGGTCTTGGGCTTGTGGTCATCTGCGCTGCAGGTGGCGGCTTGCTCACAAGGCCTCTTCCTCCTGGATGTCGGCGGGGTTACTTGGGGGCACGTACACCTGGTCCCTCACTTCCTCCGTCACTGGGAATGCCGGCCGTCTGGTGTGGTCTCTCTCTGTCCCTGAGCCTGCTTTTTCCTTCCCTCTTGAGCGTCTTCTGCCTGCGGCCACCGTGAAACATGAACGTGGAGATCGACCTCGAGGAGTGGCAGGCGAGCACGTCCCACCGGGCAAGTAAGGGGTGTGATGGCAGCTCGGACACGAGAGGGCGGGCAGCCTGCGGCGGGGGCCCCTCTTGGGCACGCGCACACCCGTCAGCACCAGGGTGGCTGTGGGAGCAGGGGCCGGTGCCGAGTTTACGACGGACCTCACGCCGGCTAGGACAGGATGGGGCCCGGGTTGAAGTACCCGGGCTCACCCCTGCAGCAGATCTCAGAGGCCACACGACGAGGGGCAGGCTCCTTGGGCAGTGGGGCTTGGGGGTTCTGATGTGGGCGCTTTCCTGCCTGCAGGTGGCCTTGCTCGGGGGAGCATGACACGCTGAGTGCTATGGCAGAGCCCCCGGTCTGGGATGAGCTGGACGCGCTGGCCAGCCGGCCCCAGCACTCCTCCCAGCTGAACCCTCCTACGGACCTGTGGCCCTTTTGGAGCTTTGCTGGCCCGGGCCGGCCCGGGGGCCCAAAGCCCCCTCTCGGGCAAGACGGACCCCTCTGCTCCGAGCCATTTCACGGCTACCCAGACACAGTGAACTTCTAGGTCTCCCCAGGTTCTTAGGGTATATCTTGCCATCACCAGCTGCTCCCAAAGGCTTTGCTGGGGCTGGAATAAGTGGTGGGAGACCAGGACGTTGCCACGAGGGATCTGGCATTGGCGCTGGGCCTAAAAGAAGAGTGGGGAAGACTGGAAGGGGCATCGGGTGAGACTCGTGTGCCCACAGACACAGGGGTGCGGGGGTTGCACCGTGGACGGGCTCAGGGAGATGTGGGGTGAAGGGGAGGGAGGCAGGGAGGCTGCAGGGACAGGCCGAAGCGGCCACCATTACTGGCCATGGTTGCTGACGTCAGGACTGACAGCACGCTCTTGACGGGGTTCTGATGGAGATGCCTCTCGGTGGAACAGGTGAAGACGCTGAGGTCTGGGCAGTGTCAGGCAGGAGGGTCTGCCGGGCCTTTCTCCTGAGGGCACGCAAATGGACCCGGGGCGTCAGCTTGCTGTCCACTAAGCCACGGCTTTGTGGCCGGAAGGATGTCCTCTGCTTCTGGCAGGAGGTGCGCCCATGATGCCAGGGTACCCGTTCCCAAGCCTGGGCCAGGCCCCCCGGGAGACCCTCCCTCCACGCAGCCACCCCCTCACTGGGCTCGGCTCAGGCCACGTGTCCAGCATCCGATTCACCACGGCCTGCTGCTCCATCCGATTCCAGTCACCAGAGGCCATGTCTGGACCTGGGAGCCCAGAGGACAGCTTAGAGTGGGGTCTGCTGTCAATTTGAAAATCTGCCGTGTTGTGGAAATTGTGCTCTGAGATTGAGGCTGGACTGTGGAAATTGGAGTGTTTTCTGTTTTTAAGTGGTGATCACAAACCTACAAGTCAAAATTTCCCATTTTAGCAAGTACACTTGTCAGTGGGATTCATCGCATTCACAATGTCGTCCTGCCATCGCCACCACCCACTACCAGAACTTTCCCACCGTCCCAAGCAGAAACTCTGTACTCATGAAACGACAGCGCCCCATTTCCCTGCCCCCAGCCCCTGGACCCTGCGTGCTCCTTTCTGTCTCGGCGGCTTGTGTACTGCAGGCATTTCACTAACGGGAACTGGGCAACATCTGTCCTTTGGCGTCTGCCTTATTTCACTCAACGCGACGTCTTCAGGGTTCACCCGTCTTGCCGCACGTATCAGAGCACCATTCCCTTTTAGGGCTGAATAATATTCCTTTGCCTGGATGGACCTCGTTGCGTTTATCCGTGCCACTGGCAGAACTTGGCTGCTTCCATCTCTTGGCGATTGTGAAAAATGTCCGTAGGAACGTTGGCTCGCAAATATCTGTTCTAGCCCCCACTTTTGATGCTATATCCTGATAAAATTGTATAGAGAAAGCCCTGGGCACCCCTCAGAGCCAAAAAGAATGGCCTCTTAAGTGTCCTTTTTATCTTTTGAAAGGTGAACTCTCCACCAAGTCAGCTGACCTACATAGCCGAGCCCCCGGTTCATTACCTTTGACCTGATACAAAATAAAGCCCACCTGCCCTAAACCCGCCCCTAAAAGGTGGACAAATGCTCACCAATCAGTAGGAGTCCAGCTAACTCCTTCCCATGCCTGTGTAAAAAACCCTTCGCCTTCCCTAGAATCCCGAAGCTATTTCCATTTTGGCTACCTTTGCTGCAGCAAAACTTTAGTGTCCTGAATAAAATGCCAGGTCCAAACACTGGATTCCAATTTGCCTTTCACAGTACTTAGAAGTGGGATTTTCGGGTCATATGGGGATTCCATACATAAGTTTCTGGGGAACTGCCAGGCTGCCCTCCCAGCGGCTGTACCATCTACCCTCCCACCAGCAACACAAGTGTTCCTACTTCCCCACATCCTCGCAGCACTTGTGATTTTCTCTTTTTTGTAGCAGCCGTCCTGGTGGCTTTCGTTTATCGTCATCACTAGAAGAATTCTAGTTCTGCTGTGAACATTTTAAGCGGCCTCATTCCTGCCTGCAGCTCTTCCTAGAAAACGAGGGGGCTCTCAGCGTGGCTGCAGGGTGGCCTGGGGCTTCAACGGGCAGCCCCCGCCCCATGGCCACGGCCCCCCGTGGGCAGGCCTCCGGGCGGGGCAGGGCCGGGCCAGCATGGGCACAGCGGGTTGCGGGTCCACGGGCTCCCCAGGCCGAGCCCTGAAGGCCATGGGGCTGTGTCCACGCCGCCAAGGCAGTGCCCACCTGCCCCGCCCCTGCGCCATGCGGTCCTTGATGAGCAGAAGGGCCAGAGGAGGTGCGGCATCTCCACGAGCACCTATCTCTGGGTGGGCGGTGGGACCGGGACAGCGTCAGCCTCAGTCCCCAGTCAGGGACATGGGTCCCCAGACTTGCTCCTCATCGACAGCCATCGACGGACAGAGAAGCTCTTGCAGCGGGACGCCTTGGACACCCCTGCAGGTCCACGCTGGACGGCCCCCTGGGCCTGGGATGCCTCCCGCCACCTGCCCCTCGCTGAGGTGGGCTGTCGCAGCCCAAGGGAGCCTCCAGGCCGGGCCGTGTCAGGGGGAGCCTGAGCAGGGCCGGCAAAGCGCAGGGACAGGCGGGGTCCCAGTAGCTCTCATAGTTGTCTCGTGCCCAGGAAGGGGAGCATGCATCGCCATGCACAGGTGTCTTCTGGTCACATGCAGTCTCAAGAAATCTTCTCAGTGGGGAAGCCAAGGCTCGTGGAGATCAGAGCTTGGATCCAAAGTCTTGATGGATGCCAGAGGTAAAGAATCAAAGTCCAAGATGGGGAAGTCCACCTGCCTTGAGGACCTTCTTTCTGCCACATGGCCTGCCCAGGTGGAAGGTGATGCTGAGCCCTGCAAGGGCAGGGGACTCAGGCTGGGGGTGTGGGGCCTGCCGGGCTGGGGGTGGACCCGGGGAAGACACGGGGCCATCATCACTGCCAGTGCCGGTGGGGCCTGGGCCCTGAGACAGCCCACCAGGTGAGGTGCAGGTGCTCTCCCAGGTGTGGCTACAGAGCAGGAACATGAATGCCCCGGGTTGAGAGAACCAGCGCCTCTTACCTGCAACTGTGGCTGATGCCCCAGTTTTAAAGAATGTGCTGCACCATCTCCAAGGATACGTGAAGACATCAAAGCCTTGAGCCGAAAGACCACAGCCAGTGCTCTCCAGCCTGCTCCAGTGCTGCTTTGCTCACGCTTGACTTACTTGTGCCTGCTTTGAGCAGAGACTCGGTGTCTTTATCCCTTAGAGGGAAGCCTTTAGGTGTCTGCAAAGAAGTTTTACCATTCTCTTAGCTTCTGAAAGTTCCGCCTGCCATGTTAGACCTCTGCCTTTCACTGGTGCCTCAGAGAGGGTTTCCAGGACCCCGTCACCCATGCCAGCCCCAGTGTTCAGGCCTCACAAGCCCCCGTGTTCTTCCCGAGGGCAGCACTTGTCTTGGTGGCCTGAGGTTGCTCAGGTGCAGCATCAGGTTCCAGGAGGTGGGCTCTAGAGGCAGTCTTGATCTTATTTCCTCCTAAATGCTCCTTGGCTAGAACAGAACCAGGAAATGGTGGACATGCTTTACATGGATGGATGGATGGATCAATGAGTGGTTTAATAGATGGATGGATGGATAGATGTGTATTGGATGGATGGATGTGTGGTGAATGGATGGAGGGATGGATGGATAGAAAATTTGTGCATGGATGGCTTGTGGATGGATGGATGGATAGGTGATGGGTGATGGATGGATGGATGGTTGGATTGATGGATGGATAGAAGATGTGTGCATGGATGGATAATGGATGGTTGGATGGATGATGGATGGATGGATGGTTGGATGGATAGATGGATAGAAGTGTGCATGGATAGATAATGGATGGTTGGGTGGATGGATGAATGGATGATGGATGGATGGTGGTTGGATGAGTGGTTGGTCAGATGTAGGTATGTGTGATAGGTGGATAGATGTGTGGATGGATGATGGATGGACGGATGCATGGATGGGTGGATGCATGGATGGATGGATGGATGGAAGGATGAGTGGATCAGTGAAGAAATGAAGGGGACTCATGAGATTGTTATGGTCTCTTCAAGGAGCTCCCAGCCAGCCTCCCCTGATGCAGCTTTAGCCAAGTCACTGAGCATGCCTGAGCTGCAGCTTCCTCAGGAATAAAATGGCGGGGGAGGGGGGCTGCTTGTTTCACAAGGTTGCTGTGAGAATGGAATGGGATATGGCATGGAAGCACGGAATGGCTCACTCTGTGAGAACGGCCTTCTCCTTTTCCTCACAGTGCCGTGGAGCATTTTGGAAGTGCTGTGTGTCGGACTGTGCGCATGGTTCTGCAGCTGGTTTTTGTTCTGCTCGCTGTTGTGATTTGGGGGTTCAGGCTTGCTGGCGTCCATGGGTCCTGACCCCTCTTCCTCTGCTGGAGAGTGTGCCACGGTAGGGGTTTGTCAGGGGGGCTCCCCCTCTCCCTGTAGAGAAACCTGGGGCTCGCCCCAGGGTTTGGCTCCATAAAGGAGCTGTAGCAGCCAGTGTGACCATGGACTCGACCCACACTTGTGGGTGCAGCTTTGGTCTGTTTTGAGGAATGTAATTGCTGGATTTAGGGTTGGGACATCTTCCATGCAGTTACATTCCTGGAGGACATTGGAACAGGAAATAATTCTTAAACAAATACAAAATACATGTGTTTGCTTCCCTGGGGGACAGGTGGGGCCTTGGCTTGCCGGGGGTGAGCTGGCCTGGCAGGCTGTGTTCCCCCCCGGCACTCCCAGGCCGATGGGGGGGACTGAGCCCTTCTGTGTCAGGGGACCTGAGGCCTCCTGCAGGCCAGGTGGGTCCATCCAGACTGAGTGTGGAGGAGATGTTAAGTTGAGCTAAAGTGGGAGTTCTCTTGTGCAGAGAACAGACAAGCTCTTCTGGAAGGAGGGCAAGGCGATGGAGTCAGGGGTCGGAAGATGGCAGCTGCTACGGAGGCTGCTGGGATCTGTGGGTGACGCTGGTGCAGGGGGCTGGCTGGCGAGAGGCACATGGGCCCTGGGACGTACAGTGGCCGAAAGGGGTGCTGCCTGCCCCTTTGGCTGCCCGCCAGCCCCCACTCCCCGATTCCCGCTTTCACATCCTCAGCTCCGCTGCCCAGCCTGGCCGGTCCAGCTCCTAAGGCCGAGCTGCAGCCACGGCTGTCGCTGCCTCTGGGGCTCCTTCAGTCCGAGGCCTCCGGGGCTCACCCAGGCGAGGGCTGGCTGGGCCGCCTCGGCCACCCCACACCGTGCCCGTGAACTCTGTGAGCAGAAGGCAGAGGAAGGAAGCGTGGGCTGGGGGCCTGCCATGTGCCATGTGCCATGCCCTTTGCCTTCCCCAGCTCTGAGCGCCACCCCGTGAGGTGAGTTCCTAAATTCCAGGGGGTCGGCCAGCTGGGGGTTGTGCCCTGGCTGCCCCCCTTTCTGGGGGTGTGAGAGAGCAGATGGCAGTGCTGTGCTGGCCCATGGCGACCCCGCCCGTAGTCTGAGGGGGGGCACGTGCAGCAAACTGGGCTCCCCCAGGCGCTGCGTGTCCAACTCTCGCCGGCCCCCACGGGCCTGGGCATGCTCAAGGAGACCCCGTGTGGGGCGGCCGGAGCCGCATCTCCCCACTCCTTTGGCTGATTGACTGGCAGGGCAGGAGTGTGAGGTCCACTGACTGGGTGCCCCCAGCCCCACCCAAGGTGGACAGTCCAGGCGGGCAGGGCTCAGGGAGCCTCTGGGGCCCTTCGAGGACTCGGCCTTTGTCCTGAGCAGGCGGCCTCACCATGGTGCCGGGTTCTGCGCGGTGACCCTTTGGGAATGGGCCCCGCGGGGTCTCCCGTCGGAGGGCGCGGGGTGCACAGGCAGCCGGGGTGCGCCTGGGGAGAAGGTGGAGTGGGCTCCTCCGCCCTTAAGCCCCTTGAGAATCTTCCTTCTTGTGTGCCCCCCACGGAGCTGTCCTGCCTAGAGGGTGTCTGAGCCGGGGGATTTGTGAGGGGGGGACTTCCCAGCACAGAGGCCAGCCTGGTTCAGGATGCGGGGTCCCCTATGAGCAGGCCAAATGGCCCCGGGCCCGGCCACTGGGCCGGTCTGGGAGGGCAGGGGAGCAGGGGGCGCACGGGAAGGCCCACTTCGCCAGCCTGCTGGCCCTGAGGGTCTCTGCAGCGGCCTGGGAGCGGGGGGCTGGGCACTGACTCTCAGCATCCACTTCTGAGCTGAAGAGGGTCTGAGAGAAGACCCTGCCTTCTCTTTCTGACCCCCCAGTGGCCCAACTGAGCACTTAGAGCCGGTTCCTCCAGTTCTTAGAAATAGTGAATTTAGAGGGAAGTTTTTCCACCTTCCATAAAGGTCTGTCCAGCTGGGGAGATGTCATCAGGTCTTGAGATTACATTTAGCTTCAAACACCTTGACCTCAGGCAGCTTTGGGGGGGAGTGACTGGCCCGGGGGTAGGGTCTGATGCTGGCGTGGGCGCCACGCCACCGCTCCCAGTGCCACATCGGCTCTCATCTGCTTTCTGTGAGGCCCTTTGGCGCTCTTCTTCCTGCCCGTTGGGGATTCTACTGTTGTTACCCCGTTTTGAAGAGGGGGATACCAGGGCCCAGAAGGACTGAGTAGCTGAGCCCTGCCGCAGAGGTGGGGGCCGCAGTCCCAGCCCGGGAGGTCCAGCCGCAGAGCAGCCTGTGTGAGCATGTGACCGTCCTGCTCCGTGGCCACGGCAGCCCCCAGCAGTGCCCATGGCAGCCCCCAGCAGTGCCCACGGCAGCCCCCAGCAGTGCCCAGGCCTGGGGAGAAGCCCTGGGTCGGGGCGGCCACAGGCCCCCTTGCAGGTGTCGTCTACAGTGAAGACACCAGTTGCTGGTCAGGCCTGCTGAGCGCACTGCTCTCCTTCGACACACAGGGTGTCCCCGGGGCCTGAGGGACGGAGCCGCCCCAAGGACTGTCAGCCAGTGGAGGGGGCAGGACGGGGTGCCTCTGAATGTGCATGTGGCCATGTGTCTGTGTGTGCAAGCCCCGGTATGTCAGCATGTGTGTGTCCATGAGTGCCCGTGTCTGTGTGTGCGTGTCCCTGAGCGTGCCCACGTGTCTATGTGTGTGCAAGCATCTGGCGTGCCCGCACCTGCGCGTCCTCAGCAGCCCCTCTGCACGCACTCCTGCCCGCTGCGCTGTCCGCCCTGTACCCTCGAGGCTGCGTGGACGCCTGCAGGCCCCTGGGAGGGCACGTCTCCTTCGAGAACAGCTCTGAGTGGGCTCCCGACAAGGCGCACCCGCATAGAGCCCCCAGCAGGCATGCCCCACATGTGCAGTGCCCCATGCTTTCATGAGAACACGCACGCACACCCAGAAACAGGCACTTACAGCTCTACACACGTGCTCCTGTGGCAGTGTGCACACTCGTTTGCATGGGCAGTACATCCTCATGCACTACACATGTCACATACCTACTCACACCCATCTGACACATAGATAAATGCTTGTGCATGCACATCTATATGTATACACTTACGTGCACGTGTCACACTCACGTGATCACGTCTGCACACAGGCACACTGACCTAGAAACACCTCTCTACACCTGTGCACATGAAACCTAGCCAGATACGCACGTCTACCCACCAGTGCATGCACAGACACCCCTGCACTCGTACTCACATGCATGTGTGTGTGCACTTGTGCACACCTGCTCACATCCACGCACGGCTACAGGACCTAACCCCTTCGGCTGGCACAGGTTCCAGCTCTCAGCATGCAGCCCCCATTTTTGTGGGGGGACGCAGGCCCTGTGACCCTTGCTTCCCGTGGAAGGTGGGTGTGTGTCGGGAGTGCCCGAGGCCCTGCTAGGCCAGGCCCAGCGGGCAGCAGCTGGACGGCGCGGTGCTGCCTGAGGCCCCTTGGCCAAGGCTGCATGAGCAGCCTCTGCCCGAGACCACCCAGGTCCACTGGGGCCACCTCGGTGGCCAGAGCGTTTCTATTTTGAGGTGCTCACGACCCCAGCCTGGCCCACTCTGGGTATTTCTTCATTTCTTTTCCTTTGTCCTGTGGTTCTTGACTGTGATCCCATCGTTGCACCCTCCGTGGATGCTGGACACACTGGACAGATTTGCCTGGGGCAGCGGTGGTGGACAAGGGCTGCCTCCACATCTCCACGCCCACAGTCAAGGTGGTGGCGGGTCTGCACCTTCGAATGCCACAGGAAGGGAAAGGGGGCTGCGGGGAGAGGGTCTGCAGGAGGCTCCGGGGTGGGGAGTGGCAGAGGACGCACACCCGCCCCCGGTCCAGGGGCATCTCTGACCAGCCGCCCCACGTCCACCCTCACGCCCTGGGGTCTGCTCCACTGAGGCCGCCACGCCATCCCATTTTTGCCAGTGGTCACGGCAGCTGTGGCAGGGGTGTCAGCCGTGGCGCTTCTCCCTATGGGGGAGCGAGAGGTGATGGCTCTGGACCCCCGCCTGCTGAGCGCCTGGTGCAGCTTCCCTGCCCCTGTCAGCAGAAGCCAGGGTGCCCACCTGTCCTGCCCCAGCCCCAGCTCCTGCCCTCTTCTTGCCCTGTGCTTCCCTAATTCAGGGAACGGGCAGCGTGAGCATCCGCCTTGGACTGGGGGTCTTTGTGGTTTGCAGTCTCTGGGAAGAGCCATCCGGGGGCCAGCTTGGGGCAACCACGGACACCACAGGTACAGCTGTCACTCGCATGGCCCCTAGTGGAAAACCTGCCTTTCCGTGGGGCAGGCCCTGGGGTGGGGTGTAAGGTGCCTGCCCGTGAATCGGTTCCCCTCGATGACGGCAGGCAGGGTCTCTGGGAGCTGGCGTGCCGAAGCAGCCAGTCCACGTGCTAGTGGCAGCACCTGCGTCCCAGCACCGTGTCCTGCAGCCTGTGCTTTGCTCCCGGAGGGGTACGGTCCGCAGCTTTGGGGGTGTGGGACTCCCTTCCAGGCCTGGACCTCAGGACACTGCAGGCTCCCCTTCTTGCCCCAACTCCCTGACCCCCAGCTCCTTGCCCCGTGAGGTTACCTGGTCTCTGAGGCTGTGCTCTGCCCGTCGGGTCCCCCGTCTGTGCCCCCTACCCTCCTGCTGCCCGAGTCTGCTGTGGTCCCACTCCCTGCGCCGGCTCATGTCTTCCTCCCAGCGAGGGTGCGGCCTTACCTTCCTCCTCGTGGCCCTGAGTCCTACCCGCAGGTCGAGGCCGGCCGCAAGCCGCCCCCTCTACTGTCTCGGGCGTCTCTAGAATGTGCACGTACTTGTCCAACTGGAAAGGGACTGGCTCGCTTCCTGGGCCAGTTCTCTTGTGTGATGTGGATAGAATGCAGTTTACCTGCGGTATTTCTGTGATAGAGGTTTCCTGAAGTTCTGGGACATCCTGCAGTACGCGTGCTAAAATCAAACTCAGATACAAAGAAAGGTGCTGAAGGCGCGGCAGCGTCTTCCCGCTTCCCCAGCCCCATCCTGTCCCCAGCGGCAGCACTGCTGAGAGTCTGTACTATTCCCCTTCCGATCCTGCCAGCAGGATCCTTGTTTATTTTTAACTAACATTGTGGCTTTAACTGCACACAAACTTTTGCTTCTTGAGCCATCGACTCCGGTTGGCACCTCGCTCCTTCCTTTTTTGAACAGCAAAGCAAACGGGGGGCCAACCCTCGCCTTCAGCTCTGTCTTCCTTTTTGTCAGAAGATTTATTTTTAATTATCAAGATTTGCAAACTTGCATTTACCTTCCTAATGACAATAAACCTTCTGTGGTTTTTCTACATGTCGATTCTAAAACTTGAAAAGAAATAAATGGCATTTACAGTAGTATTCCATGAATGTTGATGACCAGAAGAACAAGAAGTGACTAGAACCGTTAAGAAAGCAATATCATATTTTATTGTAAAGACTTTTCTATTCCAGAGAAATTTTCCAAGTATTGAGGCCTAATGGATCTTCTTGTATATTCTATACTTTTTCCCTTCCAGAGGGGCAAAGATGCTAAATTTTCTTTTTTTCCCCTATTCCCCTGTTCAGTTTCTCGATTCCTTTCTCGCATCACCCTGAGCCCACTTTGGGCATTGGGTATGTGACTAGTAACTGACCTCGAATGTCCGTAAGTGGGACACTCTACGGAGCGTTAAGCCAAGGATTGAATTCTACAGTCGGCATCTTTTCCCATCAAAACTTAAAGACACTGCTGCGTTGTCTTCTCACAGCCAGCATGGACACCGCAAGGTCCAGTGTCTGTTTCCTCCTCACTCTATAGAACATGATTCCTGTGGTGTTGACGTGCGTGTTACTCTGGAAACCTCTGAGTTGCATTCTCTCACTTGGGTCTAGGTCTGTCCTAGACATTTTTCAGAATGTGGTGGGTCCCGACGACCTGAAGATGCACGTCTGTCTGTTCACCTGCTCCTTCCTCTCTGTTGTCCCTTTTCTCTCCTTCAGAATTTCTAATAAATGAAATTTGGGCAGCCAGGACACGCCCTCCAGGCCTCAACTTCCCTGTCCTTTTCCACCTCTTCTTTCCATTTTCTGTCCATTTTGGGAACTTTCTTTGACTTTCTCTTCCCCAGCCTGGTCTTCAGCCGTCCACCTTGCCATCCAGTCCATCCTGGAAATGGTAAAATCGGGTCTTCGTATTAATTTCCGAGTTCCTTCCTGTCTAGTGGTTTTTCTTTTTCTAATAGTAGGCTGCTTTTCTTTTACTGGTGCCACATTCTCTCAAATCTCTTTGCAAAAGGTTCTGTTTTGACTTATGATTGCAACTATTATGACTGTACTTTTTCCTGAATTACTTCTGTGCCCCCAGGGTCTGGTGTAGGGTGGATTTGTCTTGGGCCTTCTCTCTCGTGCCCCTGCTTTCCATGAACATCTGGTGACCCCTGCTTTTCGGATGGCATCTCTATATGAAGAGAAGTGTGGGCTGGCGGGGGCGTGGCTGGCGTGGCTCACCTGTGGCACGTGGTGACCAGCAGGCTTCCTGCTTGACCGGGAGTGACGGTAGAAGGTTCTGGGTTCTGGGTGGGGTGTGAGGATGGCTGGGCCTCCCTGGAGGGGCGAAGGAGCCTGGGGCAAGCAGCCTCCCCACATCTGTGGACGCTGGCAGCCTTTACCCTGGGGACAGAATGTTTCCATGCATCTCACTCGTTCTGTAACTTTTGTGCAGGGCTGCCGTGTGGCCAGGGGCCTCCACCTCTGCCCCGCTCAGCTTCTCTCTCCAGCTCTGACCTGCTTCCCATTTTTCCCCTGCTTCCACCGTTTTATTGCGGGGCCCCCTGGCAGTCTGGGAAAGCCTATGGGATGCTCACAGAGTAAAATAAAAACATAAAAGATTACTAAGAAAACCAATTTTCCTGAATTACAGTTATCAAATGTTAAAAAAAACATTTTGATATAATATCACGTTTGCGTCTTAATTAAAACATTTTTAAAAAGCCTAGTGGCAGGCCTAGTAAGCACGGCAAGGTGGAGAGAGGAGAGCCGGGAGGGGCCTTCTCGGAGAGGCTCAGCAGCTGTGCTTTCTGTTGGCGACAAAGTCACGGTTACGGCCTAACTATCGGGGTTCACGGCCCTCCTGCGCAACTGAGGGTAGCAGGGAATCTCAGCTAGAGAAGCGTGGAATGAACTCACGTTTGCCCCCTCCACGTCCGTGCACCTGCCACGTGGTGGAAAACCTCCCGCTCTTCGGACAGCGTTTTTTGGCTTTGGCCTGACCTGGACTTGCCCGACAGCAGGAGTTTGGCAGGGGGCAGGCAGGAGCCCCTCGCCCGGCGGCTTGGGGAAGGCGGCTCGGCAGCCGGTGCCCCCGTGCCCAGGGGCTCGCGCGGGCCCGAGGGTGTGCCTCCTCGGGGGGCCTCCGCTGGCGAGGCCACAGGGGCTTCCGTCCTCCCGGCCGGCAGCCTGGCTTTCTCCATCCCTCTGGCCTCTGACTGTCAGCAGTCTTCAGACCCCACACCGCAATGCCGGAATCGTTTTGAAAACGGCCTTTGCTGGGATTTCATGGGACCCTGGGTTTCCCCTCCCGAGGCCTGTGCGGGTGTTTTCTGCCTGGGGGGGCCCTGGCTGCCATTTGAACTCTCTTCCTGACGGCACCGAGGGCCTCCCGGGCCCCCCAGGCCCCCTCTGGGCACCAGGCCCCTCTCATTTAGGAGTCGAAGCGGCGCTGCGTGCCTGTCCGTATAGGGCATTGGTGCCCGGCAGAGGGTGCTTCAGAGCCCAAAGCGAGAGGCAGAGTCCTACCCACCTGCTGAAGGACACTACTGGGTCGTGTTTCTCTTTATGAACTGCCTCTCTCTCTGCTTTTCTTTAACTGTCTTTACAAAAGAATTTTCCAAATAGTTGTTAAAAGATTCCCTGGGGCTGGGGGAAGAGGGAATGGGATGTAACTGCTTCGTGGATATGGGGTTTTATTTTCGGGTGGTGAATGCAATAGAGGTGATGGTTGCATAGCACTGCAATCCTACTAAGTGACACTGAATCGTGCACTTTAAAATGGTTTATTTTGTGTTATTTGAATTTCACCTCCATTAAAATGAAAATTAGAATACTTGTCGATTTTCAAAATTTTAAGTAACACCCACTTGTTGGGAGCACAGTTACTGTCTGCAGTGGGGATGTTTCCCTGGTCGAAGCTGAGTGGGGAGCCCCCAACCTGGCCCTTGAGCCCTCCGAGGTGGCCAGGGGCTCGGGGGCAGGAGGGAGACGGCCCTTTTGGCGGGGGTGGGCTTGGCCTGTGAGCAGGGCAGCTTCCTGAGGCCGGTGCATGGCGACTCTCTGGTACACGCCTAGGGGGTAGGGTCAGAGGAAATGTGGGCACCCGAGGGGAGAGGGGAGAGGGCCTGGCTAGCCATTCTCATTTCAAAGGTGTCTTCTGGGGTGGGGGCTCCAGGAGCAGGCTCAGATCTGCAGCCCTGTGTCCAGGGCAGCCTGGGGGCCAGTCGTGGCTCTGACCTCCAGGGGCGCCTGCCTGGGTGCCAGTCACCTTGCCTCTCTGGGCAGATTCCCTAGCTGAGCCCAAGGCCCCTGGCAGTCATTTCTCCCTCCCCTTCTGCGCACACAGTGGGTGCTCAAGAAGCCTCTGTGGGTGGAAGAAACAGCCTTGGGGCAAACCACCCCGACTGTGCCCACTCAGCCACCCTCTGGGGCTCAGGTACGCCATGCCTCCCACCCCCAGCTGAAATACATAGGGGCCGAGGATGGCCTGCTGACACCCACCCGCTGCTCTCTGCTGGGCATTTGGGAGCCACGTTGGAAACAGAAATGCCTTGACGCCTGCCCGCCCTGGCCCGCCTCCCTGTGCTGGGTTCTGGGGTGACGCTCGGAGCACAAAACCAACGCCCCCTGCACCGGCCAGACCTGGGGAGAAATCTGGGTGAAGACAAACCGCTGCCCTTCCCTGTGGCACAAAGGTGCCCGCCGGATTCACTTGGAGGCAGAGGTGGGGATTCGCTGAGCCCATGTACTGCGGTGCGGGGCAGGTGGCCTGTGGGATGTGGCAAGTTAGGGCCCGGAATGTGTGCGTGCGCGCGCGCGCCTGTGTGTGTGTCCCGGCAGATATGCAGGTTTCGGAACCCCCGAACCACCTCCCAAGTGCCGCTCGCCCCAAGCCCCTCCGAGCTGAGGGCCAGGCCCTGGGCCGTGGCGCTGTCTCGTCCCCGGTGCTCCCGCCGCTCCCGGGCCGTGGGGGAAGGCGGGGGTGCGCCCCGGCCTGGCGGGGGGCCCGAGGCGCGCGCGCCCCGCTCGGCGCCGGCTCTGCAGTGAGGCCCCTGCGCGCCTAGGTGGAGCCCGCCCCGCAGCTTTCGGCTGGACCGGCCTCGCCTGACCCGCCGGCGCGCCAGGCGGGGGCGCTGCAGGGCGCCGGTGTCCCCCGGGTCCCCTCCGCGGCCCAGTGCGCATCGGCGGCTCCGCGGCTCGGGCGGAGCGCAGACGGCGGCGGGACCCGGGTCGGATCCGAGCCGCCGTCGCCGGCCCTGACAGTCGGGACTTGCCGCGACCGCATCGCGCTCCCCGCCCGCCACCGTCCGCCCTCGGAGAGGCCAGGGCGGGCCGAGCGCGCGGGCGCCACCCAGGCCGGGGCCGCGGGGCCCGCGGGCGGCCCGCGCCGCGTCGCCACCCCACCTGTCGGCGCCGCCGCCGCCTTTACCGCCGTCGCCGCCGCCGGCGCCCGGCGGCCCCGCGAGGCGCGCGCCCGGCCTCGTCGCGGCCGCCGCGGCGGGGGCGCAGACCCGGGCCCGGGCGCGGGCGGCGAGGTGGGCCCGGGGGCGGCCGTCCGGGGAAGCCGCTCGCCACCCCCGGGCGCGCAAGTTCGCGCGGCCGCGGCGGCCCCGGGCCGGCGGCGATGGTGCGGGAGCCCGGCGCCCGGCGCGCAGCCTCGAGCCGGCTCCTTGGCGGCGGCGGCGGCGCGGGCCCCTGAGCCCCGGGCCCGAGAGAGCGCGGGCGGCGGCGGGGCCGGGGCGATTGGCGGGACCCCGCGCCACCAGGCGGTTGCGCAGTCCCGCTCGGGCCGTCCGGGCCCGGCCGGCGCGCGGCTCCGGGGGCGGCGGGGCTGATTCATGGGGCCGCGGCGGCCGCCCCCCCGCGCCCCGGGTCCCCGCGCCCCGCAGCCCGCCATGGTGGCCGAGCGGCCGGAGCGGCGGCCGCCGCGGCCCGAGACTTTCTTCTAACCTCCCCGCCCCCCGCCCGCCCCCTCCCCGGCCCCCCCTCGCCGCTCCGCTCCCCTCCCCCCTGCCCAAAAAGACACCGATCGCCTCCCGGAGTGGCGCCTCCAGTCGCGGCGGCGGCGGCGGTGGCGGCGGATGGAGGGCGCGAGCGGGCGGCCGCGGCGGCTGCAGCCGGAGGGGCGCTGATGCGGCGCCTGGCCCTTCGCTGCGCGACTTCGGGGGCGTCGGCCGAGGTGGCACTCCGCGATGCAGCTCCTGAAGGCGCTCTGGGCACTCGCCGGGGCCGCGCTCTGCTGCTTCCTCGTCCTGGTCATCCACTCGCAGTTCCTGAAAGAAGGTAATTGTCCCCGGCTCTGGAGCCCGCCCCGGCCGGATCCCCGCGCTCGGCCCGGCTTCCAGCACGTTCCTCCAGCGCCGCGCTCGGCCGGGGCCCGGCGAGCGCCACTGCGGGGCCGGGAGCGGCGGGGCGGCGGCGACCCCTGCCATCGCCGGCCCCAGCACGGGGCCCGCCGCCCCCGCGCCCTCCGCGACTCTGCCGGCGCGGGGTCCGGGTGCGGGGACCCTGGCCCCTCGCGCGCCGCCCGGCGTGTCCTGGTCGGAGCCGAGGCCGCTGTTCCGGAGCCCGTCCCCTACCCGCCCGGCTCGGAGGTGCCCGTCCGCCCGCGCGCCGCGGCCTCGGTAGATGGCACCAGCGCTCCACGCTGGCGGGCTGGGCCGGGGTTCGCGGGAGACGGCAGCGAGGCCTGCGCACCTGCACCCCGAGCCCCAAGCCGCGCTTCCTCGGGAGTAGCGCTTGGCCGCCGTGCCTCGCACCACGTTGCGACCCTACCCTTCCCGGGACCGCCGGAGCGCAGCCTCGCGGGGCGCCCAGGTCCTCCTTCATTGGGGACTCAGCTACGGGCGCGCGTGGTGCCCAGCAGACCCTCGCGGTCGGATGGCTCCTCGGCCGGGCACTCCCGCCCTGAGCGCAGGACACGGAGCTGTGGCAGGCAGGCTTGGTGGACCCCGCACCGCTGGCGGGCTCCCGGAAACTTCCCGGACCCGGGTTCGCCTTGCGCCTGGCCCCAGTGCACCGCGCCTGCCAGGGCATTGGAGACGCGAGGAGCCCGCCGCCCACGGTCGGCCTGTGCTTGTTGCCTGCTGCCAAAGGTCGGCGGTGCCTGGTGCCTGCAGGCCGAGCCAAGGCTGGCAGCCAGCACGGAACACCGAGGGAGCCGGTGCAGCGGGCACCCAGCGCCGCTCTCATTAGCTCCGCTTCCTACAAACGAGGGCGCTGCCAAGTGCAGCTGCTTCTCTGCCTAATTAATGAGCTGCTGGCCGCCTGGGGAAGCAGGTAGGAGTGGGAAGGGGGTGCCCCACGACCTCCTGCTGGTGCTGGTTTCCCTCAGTTTTGGGTGCAGGCGGCGACAGGCAGAGGATGGAGCAGGCAGGGAAGGGGGAGGTGGCCGTGGGAGAGTTGCTGGCAGGCCTGCTGGGCAAGGGCGCCGAGGTCCCTTCCTCCGGTTGCCTGCGTCCCTCCTGCTGACCGACCTCCTTGGGCAGTGGGTGGCCTCACCCCCTGGCTGGCCTCCCACCAGCTGCCCTCCACTGGTGGCCCGGGAGCCCCAAGTTCTCCTTGACCTTCCGGTGGCTCTTTCCTTCTCTGGGAAAGGAGCAGCTGGGAGAGGGGCGCGTGTGAAAGGCTCAGTTGCCCTCTCAGGTCGGAAGCCCAGGTCGTGCAGTGGCTTCTGTGCTGCTGGCATTCCCCCCACTTGTCAGCCGTGCTTAGCGGCCCGGCCAAGCTGCTGGCTGTCCATGTAGCCCCTCGGACTGCCCCGGGGTGGACCGGCCGGCTGCAGGGAGTGTCGGGGCGCTGCCCCGTCCTCGGGTCTGAGTTGGAAGACAGCAGCTTTCGGCCTAGAAGGGGTGTCTGTCCTGGGAGTGGAAGGAGGTGGGTGACGGAGTCATTTTGAGGAAAGCTTGCTGACCGTCCTTCAGAGACACCGTGTTTACTTTGAATCAGCCACGTGGGGTCTGTTCAGTGCACGGGGGGAATGATGGGGATGTGTGCCGTGGGGTCAGGTGCCGTCACACGGCCATCGGGGACAGTCCACGCACGGCCTGCGCAGCCCTCAGGAGCCTTGTTAAAGCTGACACCTTTCCGTTCGCGCAGCAGGGCTCCATTGCCCGCTGCTCGGCTCTCTGCCTCCAGCCTCATCCCCGTCCTTGCCGAGATGGCACTTGGGCTCAGGAGCCTCGGAGACATGACGTGAAGGCTTTGGGGAGGGTGGCAGGGCTGACCTGGTTCCCAGGGAGACACGGGGACCCGGTCGCGGCGTCCTGGTGCCCTCCCCGCCGCGGGCCGCAGGGAGGGAGGGAGGGGGGCAGGCGGACAATTGTTCCTTGTTGTCTGGGGAGGGGTGGGGGAGAGCCGTTTAAAGGGCCCTTTCCCTGAAGCTGCTTTGTTCAGGGGGAAGAGTGGGGCACCCAGGGAGCTGCTTTTCCACACTCCGACTTCTTTGTGGAGCTGCAGGTCGCCCCGTGGCTAATCCACCCCCTCGGCCTGGTCTGTCTGCCAGGGTTTCCCATCACGAATCCGGCCGTGACCCGAGAGAGAGGCTCAGCGTGGTCAGGGGCGGCGGCCCTGGCCGTGAGTTCCCTGCAGGCACTGGGTCTGCCTGCGAGTGGGGTCTGGCCCGGGAGGGCAGAGGACCCGGGGGCAGGCCCCCTCCGGGCAGGGGCCACGGTGGGCAGGGGTGCCGCAGGCGAGCGTGGCCTGCCAGGGCCCTGGGCAGCACTGACCTCCTCGGGCTCCTGCCCGCATGCCCCAACTCCCCTGTGAGGTGGGAAGCCCCCCTTGGCTCCTGAGTGGCAGCGCAGGGGCTTGGCTTTGGGGAACTACGGGCCAAGCGGATTTGGGGGGGCCGGGGGTTCATCCTAGGAACCTGGTTGACAACAGAGCCACTTACTCAGGGAGCGGAGCGCAGCGGTGCCAGTGTGCTCCAAGAGGGCAGAGGGAGCCGCTCCTTCGACTCCTTAGGTGCAGCTGCAGACGGCCCGAATCGTAACGTGGTTTCCACCGGCCTTTTGCAAGACTATCATATTTTTCTCCAAGACCTTGAATCACTCCACAGATCAAGGCAGTGGAGCAAAGGCTAACGGGCTTCCACGCTGCTGCTTAATGTGATCGCAGGAGCAACAAAATAAAATCCATGAAAAGCTGAAGTGACGCCATCGGGCCACGACTGCGGAGAGATTTTTGGGCTTTGGGACCCGAAGGAGGCACGGGAAGTCCGGGAAATCATTCAGCCCGCTTCTTTCTGCATTGATAGGAGAATCCTGTGCTGGTTCCTTTAGACGTGGATTTGAGGTTTAATTCTCTTTTCAAAATCCTTTTGCTGGCAGGGATCTGTGGTGGATGGGCTGTGCCTGCCGTGAAAATAAAACTTCCAGGTTCACACAGAACTTGCTGGGGCTGTGGGCGTGTCTGTTTGTCTATGCTTGTGCCTGTTTGTCCTTGGGCCGTGTATCCTGGGCCTTGACCCCAGAACCTCTCTCTGAGTCAAGTGCTGGACCTATCGGTCGGCAGCCCGGATTCGGCTTCCGCTGCTGAGTTGGCTGGTGACTTTGCAGCGGGGTGCTGTTTGTCAAACTTGGGGCTGCTAGGAAATGGGAGCTGTAAAAGCATGTCGACACAGCACTTTAATTATGGGTCCGTGTTCTCGTTGTTAATTGGTGCAGCCTTTATAAAACTAGTAGTCAACACAGAGTTTGTCTCTTATATGGATTGATTAATTTTTATTTTTTTTTAACATGTAAAGAATTTAGGATTGGAAAGCACAGTTTCTGGCACCTTAGAATCCCTCAGAAATATTTGCTGAATGTGAAAAACATTTCCTGTTGTATGCACATGCCTGTGTCCCAGAGATGTGAGTTTGATGGCAGGCGGGGGCTCGTGGACGGCCCCCCATGGTTGGGTGAGGCCTTCGAGGGCAGGGAACCCACCTGGTTGAGGCCCGAGACTGCGCCCGGCTCCATTCTCAGAGCCCATAATGACAGAGAAGGGAAGGGCTGTGTGCTTGTGGGGTGGGGGGTCTCAAGTGCAGAGGGGAGTTCAGAGCCCCGTGTTCTTCTAAACCCTGCATCTCTGCTAGGCCCCACGCCACCACCCCGTCCACACTGCAGGGCTCCGAGTCCAGCCCCATGCCACCACCCCATCCACACTGTGGGGCTCCAAGCCTAGCCCTGCACCACCACGCTGTCCACACTGCGTGACTCCAAGCCCAGCCGTGCACCACCACCTTGTCCATACTGCAGGGCTCCAAGACCAGCCCCACTACCATGCCGTCCACACTGCAGGACTCGAAGCCCAGCCCTGCACCACCACCTTGTCCATACCGCGGTGCTCCAAGCCCAGCCCTACATGACCACACCGTCCACACTGCGGGACTCTAAGCCCAGCCCCACACCACCTGCTTGTCCACACTGCAGGGCTCCAAGTCCAGCCCTGCACTACCACGCCATCCATGCTGCAGAACTCTGAACCCAGCCCCACACAACCCTCCCGTCCACACCACGCCAGGGCCTACGCCACCAACCTTGTCCACACGGTGGGGCTCCAAGCCCAGCCCCATGCCACCACCTTGTCCACACCACGGGGCTCTGAGCCCAGCCCTGCACCACCACCCCGTCCACACCGTGGGCCTCCAAGCCCAGCCCTACGCCACCACCTTGTCCACACCACGGGGCTCCAAGCCCAGCCCTACGCCATCACCCCATCCACACCGCGGGGCTGCAGGGCACTGAGCTGGTCCTGCCCTTCTCCCTGAGACTGGGCTGCGTACAGAGGGTCCTTGGCTTTCAGGGACCCCAGGGCTTCCCTAGCCCCTTCCTGGGGGCACTGTTTCAATAGCACAGGAGTTCCGTGAGGGTTGCGGGAACGGCAGTATCCATAAGCCTGATCCCAATCCTCCAGCAGACTTCATTTGAAAGGCCAGGCAAGTGTGAACGGCTGTCAGGGAGGGGGGAGGCTGAAAAAGCGTTAAAAATAACCCACTCCTTTATCATCATTTACTATCATTTCTCGTGTGACAAAGAATCTAAATAAAACCCACACCATCCGTAATGGGAATCTCATCCCCTGAGTGTCTGACAGCTGTAAAAGTTAAAAAAAATAAAAGGGTCTGGTAATGGAAGCGACTCTCCCGAGATGAGATCGCTAATCGCGGCCTTGCGGCAGCCAAACTCCCAAGACCTCTGCGTGGACGCCCGGGAGCTGCGCACGAGGCCTGGGCAGGGCTGGCTGTGGGGCCGCGGGCCACTCTGGGGCCCACTAGGGCCATGCCGGGGTGTCCACAGCCACATGCACACTCTGGGGGGCCCACACTCAGGACTGAGCATCCCGCAGGTGCCTCTGGAAACTCCGGCAGGCTCCCACCTTGCTTTCATCCTGAAAATGGTATCGGAAGGGCTTGGAGGAGAAAGATTTGAGGGTCTCTCCCCATATTTCTTGCCTGCCTTGGGGTACCCAGCACTGTGCTCAGAGCTGCAGGAGGAAGAGCCGGGGGTCACGGCTCCTCCTGGGAGAGTGCCGGGGTGGCTTAGCCGGCCCCTGGGGCTCTTACCTTGCCAACCATCTTTGTATATGTGCCCTGTGAACATACATGAACACTCGCGCATCACCAAGAAACGTGCGTGTGCTCCTGTGATGATACGTCATCGGGTGGTCACGCTGTTACATAATTCTATATAATGTGTTTAAAACCTATGAGATGCAAATATTCTCGCTGTCCTGATTTTGTGATAACCAGGGTAGGCTAAACATTCGCTATATTAGAAACCATGCATGTGTCCCCAGACCTCGTTTTTCTCCCTAGGTCTGGTTTTTGGAATGCTGGTGATAAACTAAGCCTGATTTATTATATGACCATCCTGTATGGGAAATGACTGTAACTCTAGGTATTTGGTCAACCTTAAGAGAGATAGCAGGGGGCGGATGTGGCTCAAATGGTTGGGCGTCCGTCTCCCATGTGGAGGGACCTGGGTTTGATCCCCAGGAGATCCCGGTAAAAATAAAAAAAAGAAAAACATAGAAGGGGCGCGGGCTGCCAGGCCCCATGTGCGGGTGCGCCATCAGGCCCTGCTAGCGGGTGAGCCACTGCGCCCTGTGCGCAGGTGCGCCGTCGGGCCCTGCAAGTGGGTGAGCCCCCAGGTCCCACGCGTGGGTGTACCGTGAGGCCCTGCATGTGAGTGTGCTGCCAGGCCCCACAGGCGGGTGAGCCCCCCAGGTCCCGCACACAGGTGCGCAGTCAGGCCCCGCCGAGCCACGCAGGAAGACGCCGTAACAGGAAAGTGACACAAGGGAGAGCTAAGATGAGACACGCTGAAAAACCAGGAACTAAGGTGGCGCAGGTGGTAGGATGCCTCTCTCTCACATCGGAGGTTCTGAGGATCGAATCCCAGTGAAGACAAGAGGAGAAGGATGAGAAGAGAGGGCAGGAAACAGACACAGAAAGTTGCCCAGTGAATGGACCCAGAAACAGCAAAAGCAGGGGTGGGGGGTAAAAATGGACAAAAGTAAGTAAATAAATATTTTTTTAAAAGTATAGGGGAGTAAGATACTGACTATAGTTGGTAGTAATACTTTGACGATGCTCTCTCGTGACTTGTTAACAAACGTTTCACAACAATGCAGGGTGTGTGTGGGGGTGATATGTGGGAGCCCTGTAGGATGCTAAGCATGTTTGTTTTGTAAGTTCACGATGTTTACTAAACACTTATAGTTTATGTATGTTCATGTATGAATGATATACTTCAGTAAATTGTTTTTAAAATGGAAAAAAACCCACAAGGATACGTTATAATACAAAAAGAGTTAAGACGCGTGGCGACGCATCTGTGTCTTATCTCGTTGCCCTTAGTTTACTTAAATGAGTCAGTGCCTGGAGCTCGGGTCCCCTTTTGATGAAACGTCGTGACGCACACAGTCCTGTCAGTGTCCTGCTGAGCAGGCCCCCTCGTGGACGGCTCTCCTTTCGTCTAGGTGGGATCTGGGCACTGAAGCAGGCACCCCTCACCACTTCCCCGAGGAGAGAGGGCGCAGTCGCCCCCCGAGTCCCCATCTGGCCGCGAGCACTGAGCCGCCTCTGGCGCCGTGCAGGGCCTGGCTGATCCAGCAGCTCCTCCTGCCCGGGCGGCCGCGGGCCGTGGGGAGCAAGGGCCAGCGCTGTGTGCTGACAGGGGCCCTGAGGCCCAGCGAGGTGGGAGCGCGGGCCCAGGTTAGCACAGCCAGATGCAGCTGGCAGGCCGTGCCTGGGCAGTGAGCACCCTTGTTTTCCTGGTGCAGATTCTGAGGTTAGCTGGGCAGCAGTGAGGGCTCCAAGGCTCACGGCTCGCCCACCTGCAACAAGGGTTATGGGTCCGTGCCTTGTAGGCTCCGTGGCAGGTCCTGGGCTTACAAGTGCCTGTGCAAGTGGCCTTTGGAGTTAGGAAACCAGACTGCAGGGTGATACCAGGCAAGTCCCTAGACCCCTGAGACCCTTGGTCTCCTCTTCAGCAGGATAAGAAAGTAACAGAAGGTAAAGCTCCAGGTGGCTGTGAGAGGACTGATGTAGGGAGCCCCTTGTCCAGTTTTGGGCTCCTGGCAGTTGTGACTCTGTGAAACTGTGCCTGCAGAGCCAACACCAGGGACGGACAAGCTCCTGGTTATGTCAAACCATCTGGCCGGTCCATGAGGCAATGGAGGTGGGTTTGGGTGCAAGGGGCAGACGCTGATCCCCAAGCGACTTCAGCCAAAGAGGGACTGGGCTGAGATGGCATCAGGTGTGGCTGGATGCAGGTGCCCTCTCAGATGCGGCTTCCTTTTTGAGGGACCCTGCCAGCCTTGGTGTCAACCGTGGCGGCCAGCAATCCCAGCCACCCCTGCCCCTGAGGCCACAGGACAGGCGAGCCCTGAGGGCACTTACTGGCCAGCCTGCGTCATGTGCTCAACTTGAATCGGACCAGAACCATCTCAGAACCAAACGGGACGTGGAGCCCATCACCGGCAGAGTGGGGAAGTGCGGCCAGGCTAGCCAAAACCACACAAGCCCTCCTGGGGCCCCAGCCAGCCTGGAAGCCCAGGCGATGTTCCTAGGAGGCGGCCGGAAAAAGAGCCGGAAGCAGGCTTGGTGCCGGCAGCTCAGGGTAGGGTTGGGGGCCCTGGGGAACATTCGGTGGCCCATGGTGTGTGTAGAGGCCGAGCTCATGGCTGGCCTGGAGGGAGGGCCCATCCCTAAGCGCCGAGGGCCCACCTGCCAGGCGCTTTCTTGGTTACTGAGTGTTGGGAGGTCAACGAGAGTCAGAGGGAGCTGCTGGTTCTGTTGTCATGGGTCACCCACGGCTACCACCATCCAGAGCAGAACGGTCACCAGCTGTGGCCCAGGCCAGGCCCGAGGGGGGCCGGCGCCCGCGGGGATGTCACTTTCAGCCCACCCTGCTCCAGAGCAGTGGCCTTTTGCACAAAGAAGGGCTTCCCCCTTCCAGGCACTGGGCGTGCCTTTGCTGAGTGGACCGGGCAGGGGTGGGGGCGGAGGACGGGGGCCTCCCAAGGCGAGCCTCCCCTCTCTGTGTCCCTCCGCTCCCTCCTCTCCCTTCTCCCTGCTGCATCGGTGCTGCTGGAGTCTGCCCACGGTGGCCAGAGGAGCCGGGGAGGAAGGAGCGCTGCTCTGTCCTGGGAGTGTGCCTCGGTTTCCCTCCTCTGTGGCCACAGTGAAGGAGTCCTGCAGCTGTCGGCAGTCTGCCGGCTTAGCAGCGTGACCTTGACAACATGCATGGTGATTTCCAGATCTTTCCTTCAGCAGGTGGGACCCTTTCTTCAAACTCGCTGTTGCACAAGCCGCCCAGGCCGTCCAGAAATGTTGGCGCCGCCACCCTGGGCCAGCCCTCAGGTCCTGTCCAGCCCCGAGGTCCCCCTCTTGGACACAAGAGGACCATCTTCCCGGAGTAGCTCTCGCGCCATCTCGGTGTGGGGTCAGCAGGGCTGGAGGGCCTGGAAGGAAGCGGCCCCTCTGCTGAGGCGAGCCGAGCGTGGCTGACCCGCCGGCCACCTCGGAACCGACTTCTTGATTCTTGACCACAGACATGGACGCACGCCGCTTCTCACTGTGCTTGGGGCTTGGCTCTGCCCTGGGGTCGTCACGTCCTCTCGATCTGAGCCGCAGCCTGGGCGGTTTGCCCCAGGCACTCCCTCCGCATCAGCGTTTCTGCGTTGCTCCTTTCTCTGGGCTGGCGGCGCACACAGATGCGTTTGATCTGCGTGTGTCCTCTGGACGCGGAGGCCGGTTTTGCGTGGTGAAGGGATTGGGAGTCATTAGCTCTCCTTCTTTCCGAATTCCATGCAGCCTTGGATTTGGGGGCCGCCCTGGAATGCGCAGCTTGGCTGGTCACTCCGGCCTCCGGATGGCTCTGCTCCAGTTTGGGCAGAGGAACCCCAAAGGCTTCAGCGCCCATCTTCCCTCGCGGCCCCTGGCTCTGGGCAGTGGGAGGGAGATGCCCCATTGGCTGGACCTGCCCAGCAGCAGCCTTTGGGGCGAGTTTGGGTGTGGGCAGCAGGTGGGCATTCCCAGAGCTGGGACATGGAAGAGCAGGCAGTGGCCACAGGGCAGGGGCCTGCCCCCTGCCCTCGCCCCCTGCTTGGGGCTGCATGTGACTGTCCACAAAAGCCAGGCCAAGTGGTGTCAGTCCAAGTGTCGGGGTGTCCCCTGCTGGAAGATGGGGGCCCTCCAAGTGTCTCACCCCCTGCCTTCTAATTCCAGAAGACAGCAGGGATGGGCCTCCTGTCACCCGGTCCAGCAGCTGGATTCGGGGCTGCGGACAGATTCTGAGCCGCCCACTGCGTCCCAGCCCCTGTGGCACCTCCAGCCCAAAGCTGCCTCTTTCTCAGCCTGGCAGGGTGGGGGTCCTGCTCGGCCCTGGGTTGGGAAGAGCCGGGCGCCAGGAC
>JAQZBX010031657.1:5322-26308 GCA_029593785.1 Cabassous unicinctus
TAAGCAGCATTTTAATCAACTATAACCATCCTTGTTGTATAAAAGCAATTAAAGGCTTTTTAAAGTATATATAAATCAATTAACCAAACCAGCCCAGTTACCAATCACCTAAGATTATAGTTAATATTCTGTTGTATCAGAGTATACAGTGCAAGTCCTTATCTTACTGCTTAATACGTTTTTTTTTTTTTTTACTGCATTAAATCAGAAGGTAGATAATATTTGTTCACCAAGTGTAAGAAGGGTACCACACTAGTGAAAGATGTTATTAATAGGGGAAAATGTAAGAGGGGGAGGGGCTGGGGTAGATGGGAATCCCCTACATTTTTTATGTAACTTTTCTGTAAAGTTACATAAAAAAGTTAAATAAAGTTAATAAGCAAATAAATCAGAAGGTAGAGGAATGAATTTATCATAGATGTGGAATTCAGAGAGGCAGCATTAAGGAGATTTTAACTTGTGAGGTTTTGGATTATATAATGGCTCTTAAAGAAACTGATTTTGGCTGTTTGCTTTTTTATTCACTATGAATCTTACTGTCCCAAGTACAGGCAATAGAATTCAAGTTATTGGCCATTTTGTTTTCTTTACGGTTAGGCTCTATTTCCTCCAAATTGCAGCTTCCCCTGCCCAGTGTTTGAAGGCATCACTCCTCTCTTTGGTGGTCCCTGTCCCTGGGGAGGTCTGCTCTTTCTTCAGCTTGGTTTTCATCCTGTGCCTGCTTTATTCCATAATAAAACCACCTCTTCATAGGTGAGGTTGGGAAATAAGGAACCAGAAGTTCCGGAATGTTAACTCCACTTAGATAACTAATGCGCACTTTCACCTTAAGTAGCCTAAAAACTGAACTTGTCGTTTTTCTTGGGTAAAAGTCTAAGTGGAGAATGGTTGGGTCACATGGTAGGTTAATCTTCAATATTTTAAGAAATTGCCAAAAAGGTTTTCCAAAGTGATTTTACCATTTTAAATTAGCAGAAGCATTGTATCAGACTTCCAGTTCCATATTCTTTCCAACAATTGATATGTTCAGTGTTACTCATTACAGCCATTCTAACAGGAGTGTATTGTTATTACTATGTTGTTTTAATTTGCATTTCTCAAGTGACTAATGATGTTGAACACTTTTTCACATGCTTTTTTACTTTCCATGTATTTTCTTTTATGAAGTGCCTGTTAAAATATTTTGCCCATTTTGTTAGGTTCTTTCCTTTAATTCAATTTTGAGAGTGCTTTATATATTCTAAATATAAGCCATTAACAGATCTATGACTTGTGAAATGCATATTTTAATTTGAGTAGCAGTGGTTTTTAAAGAATAGATTTGGAGGATTTTGGGAAGATGACGACAGACTAACAGGCAGAGCTGAATGGAGAAAAAGTCAAAAGCTGTGTGAAGAACCTGCTTTGTGGGTCAGCAGACCAGGACAGTGCTATACAACTCCCAGGAGGGTAAGGGACAGAGAGCGGAAGAAACTGAAACAACAACGGTGAGTTACCAAGCCCCTGTGGCACCAAGAAGGGCTCCCCTCCCCACCCCTAAGATATAAAGCTGAGGTAAAACATGTGGCTCACTGCAGCTGACTGAGAGGGGAACAGACATCTTCGTCTCTGTCCGCAGTATCAAGGGAAAAAGGAAGGGAAGTGGCGGTGCTTTTCTTCAGTGATTTGGCCAGCAGAGCCCACTTTGAATCTCTGATCTGGAGATCCAACACAGGAACACAGGAAAGCTGAGACTGAAACACCTCCATGGAAATGTGCGCTGACTAGCGCCATCTGCTGACCAGTCTGGAAACTGCATGGACAAAAACTGTTCATGCTCTCTGTATCCAATTCCTGGGAGAAAATCTGTGTCCCACTAGTGAGCCCCTGGCCTGATTTTGAAAACTTAAGCTGGGCAATTTTAAAGACTGAGAATAAGTTGAACCAAATATCAAAGAAGAGCTGTGGAAAAAAAAAATAGGCAAGAGAGAGAAATTAGACATCAAAGTAAATTCACCAACATATTCAGATGCCTAGACATCAGCAAAAATTACACACAATACTAGGAAACAGGAAAAGATGGCCCAGTTGGAAGAACAAACCAAATATCCTGAAGAGATACAGGATTTAATACAATTAATCAGTGATAATCACACAACTCTCCTAAATCACTTCAAAGAATTTAAAGAAAATATGACTAAAGAAATAAAGGATATTAAGAAGACACTGGGTGAGCATAAAGAACAATTTGAAAGCCTGCAAAGAGAAGTAACAGACCTTATGGGAATGAAAGACACAACAGATGAGATTAAAAATACATTAGAGGCACATAAGAGCATATTTGAAATGCTTGAAGGCAGATGATCTGAACTGGAAAGGAGAGCAGAAAGAGAAGAGAATGGAAAAAATGGAACAGGGTCTCAGGGTATTGAATGTCAATGCAAAACGCACAAACATTCACATTATTGGTGTCCCAGAAGAAAAGAATGGAAAGGGGGCAGAAAGAATATTTGAAGAAATAATGATCGAAAACTTCCCAACCTTTAGGAAGGACATAAATATAAATATTGAAGAAGGACAATGCACCCCAAACAGAATAAATCCAAATAGACTTACTCCAAGATACCTACTACTCAGAATGACAAATATTAGAGATAAAGAGAGGATTCTGAAAGCAGCAAGAGAAAAGCAAAGCATGAAATACAAGGGAAACTCGATAAAATTAAGTGCTGATCTCTCATCAGAAACCATGGAGGAGAGAAGAAGTGGTATGATGTATTTAAGGTACTGAAAGAGAAAAAGTGCCAGCCAAGAATTCTGTATCTGGCAAAGCTGTCCCTCAAAAGTGAGGGTGAGTTCAAAGTCTTCATAGACAAACAAAAACTATAGAATATGTTACCAAAAGACCAGAATTGCAAGAGATACCAAAGGGGGTGCTTTAGCCTGAAAGGAAAAAACAAAGGCCAGAGATTTGGAGAAGAGTTTAGAAATGAAGATTAAGAAGGGTAAACTAAAGGATGAGAAGACAGACAATAGAACAATCTGACAACAGAGAGCCAAAGGACAAAATGGATGAAGTAAGTAATGCCTTTACAGTAATAACACTGAATGATAATGGATTTCCCTCCCCAATCAAAATTCAAAGACTGATAGAATGGATAAAAAATATATATATGCCGTCTATATGCTGTCTACAAGAGACCTACTTCAGACGGAAGGACACAACCAGGTTAAAAATGAAAAGTTGGAAAAAGGTATATCATGCAAATAGTGACCAAAAAAGAGCTGGAGTAGACAAGATAAATGTAAAATAACAATATTATAGTAAATGAACAATAATTTACTCAGTGCAACTGGCAAATTGTTTCTGTGATCAGTATTCTGTAATTTTTTTCATACAAAATAAACACTTGCTTTTAATTGAGGATGACTGGAGAAGACATATATATAAATCAATTTTATTGATACATATTAATAAAGCATACAATTCATCCAAGATATACAATCAATGGTATTTGCTATAATCACAGTTGTGCATTCATCACTTCAATCATTATTAGAGCATTTTCATTATTTCAGTAATAATAATAAACAAAAAAACCAGACAAACAGACAAGAAAATTCATCACCTTTCAATCTCTTTATGCTTCCCCCACTGTACATAGCTGCTGTTTCTGGCTATTCTATCCAAAGTGTATAATCAATGGGTTTTAGTATAATCACAATGTTGTATATTCATCATCTTAAAAATTTTAAAATAATTTCATTATTCCAAAAAGAAAGACTCCAAATCCCTTAGCATTCCTTCCTCAGACCTACATAACAACTAATCTCCTTTCATCTTTATGAATTGATTTATATTTACATTTTATATAAATGGAATCATACAATATGTAGTACCCTGTATCTAGTCTCCTTCACTTAGTATAATAGGTTTTTTTTTTCTTTCTGATATTAACATTGTGTAGTATTAATTTATATTTGTTCAGCTTCAAGGAAAAATGTTCTTATATATGCAAGTCTACCCATATTAATATTTTACATAATATATTTATATTTCACATAATATATTTAGTTCATATAAAGGCAACCATACAGTACTTTTCCTTTTGTGTCTGGCTTGCTTCACTCAATATAATGTCCTCCAGGTTCATCCACGTTGTCATATGTTTCATGACTTCATTTCTTCTTACCACTGCATAATATTCCATCGTGTATACGCCACAATTTGTTTATCCATTCATCAGTTGATGGACACCTGGGTTGTTTCCAACTTTTGGCTATTATGAATAATGCTGCTATGAACTTTGGTGTGCAGATATCTATTTGTGTCACTGCTCTCAGTTCTTCTGGGTATATACCTAGCAATGGTATTGCCGGGTCCCATGGCAAGTCTATATACAACTTTGTTAGGAACTGCCAAACAGTCCTCTACAGTGGCTATACCATTGTACGTTCCCACAAACAATGAATAAGTTTTCCTATCTCTCCACATCCTTTCCAACATTTCCAGTTTTCTGACTTTTTAATAGTGGCCAGCCTCATAGGTGTGAAATGATATCTCACTGTAGTTTTGATTTGCATTTCCCTAATCATTAGTGATGTTGAACATTTTTTCATGTGTTTCTTCACCATTAGTATTTCTTCTTTGAACAGTTGTCTTTTCAAGTATTTTGCCCATTTTTTAATCGAATTCTTTTTCTTTTTATTGTTGAGTTGTATGATCTCCTGATATATCATGGATATTATATCCTAATCAGATATATGATTGCCATATATTTTCTCCCATTGAGTCAGCTGCCTTTTCACCCTTTTGACAAAGCCCTTTGAGGTGCAAAAGCATTGAATTTTGAGGAGGTCCCATTTATCTATTTTTTGTTGTTGTTGCTTGTGATTTGGGTGTAAGATTTAAGAAACTACTGCCTACTACAAGATCTTGGAGATGTTTTTCCTACATTTTCTTCTAGGAGTTTTATGGTTGTTTTTATATTTAAGTCCTTGATCAATTTAGAGTTAATTTTTGTATAAGGTGTGAGATAGGGGTCCTCTTTCTTTCTTTTGGATATGGCAATCCAGATCTCCCAGCACCATTTATTGAATAGACTGTTCTGGCCCAGCTGGGTGGACTTAACAGCCCTGTTAAAAATCACTTCACAGTAGATGTGAGGGTCAATTTCTGAGTTCTTGATTCGGTTCCACTAGTCAATCTCTCTGTTTTTATGCCAGTATCATGCTGTTTTTACCACTGGAGCTAAGTAATATGCTTTCAAGTCATGAAGTGAGAGTTCTCCAACTTCATTATTCTTTTTAAAGACATTTTTTTTGTTGTTGTTATTCAGGGTCCCTTACCCTTCCAAATAAATTTGATTATTGGCTTTTCGATTTCTGCAAAAAGGCTGTTGGGATTTTTATTGCGATCACATTGAATCTGTAAATCAGTTTTGATAGACTTGACATCTTAATGATATTTAGTCTTCCAATCCATGAACACAGAATTTCCTTCGATTTATTTAAGTCTTCTTCAGTTTCTTTTAGCAATGTTTTGTAGTTTTCTGAATAAAGGTCCTTTATGCCCTGGGTTAAGTTATTTGATTGTTTTAGTAACTATTATAAATAGATTTTTTTCTGATTTCCTCCTCAGATCTCACATCAGTAGTGTATAGAAATGCTATTGATTTTTGTATATTAACCTTGTATCCTGCCTCTTTCCTGAACTTGTCTATTAATTCTAGTAGCTTTGCTGTGGATTTTTCAAGATTTTCTAGTTATAGGATTATGTCATCAGCAAATAGTGAAAGCTTTACTTCTTCCTTTCCTATTTGGGTGCCTTTTATTTCTTTGTCTAGCCTAGTTGCTCTAGCTAGAACTTCTAGCACAATATTGAAAAATAATGGTGAAAGTGGGCATCCTTGTCTTGTTCCTGATCTCAGCGGGAAAGCTTTCAGTCTTTCACCATTGAGTACAATGCTAGCTGCAGGTTTTTCATATATGCACTTTACCATATTGAGGAAGCTTTCTACTATTCGTATCTTTGGAGTGTTTTTTTTAATCAAGAAAGGGTGCTGTATTTTGTCAAATGCCTTTTCTGCCTCAATTGAGAGGATCATGTGGTTTTTCTTCTTCAATTTATCACTGTGGTTTATTACATTAATTTTCTTGTGTTTAATCACCCTTGCATACCTGGGATAAAACCCATTTGGATCGTGGTGTGTAATTCTTTTACTGTGCTTTTGGATTCTGTTTGCAAGTTTTTTGCTGAGGATTTTTGTGTCTATATTCATTAAAGATATTGGTCTGTAATTTTCTATTTCCATAGTGTCTTTATCTGGTTTTGGTATTAGGGTGATGTTGGCTTCATATGATGAGTTTGGTAGCATTCTTTCCTGTTCAATTTTTTTGGAAGAGCTTGAGAATGATCCGTATTAGTTCATCTTTGAATAATTTGTAGAATTTACCTGTGAAGACATCTGGTCCCAGATTATTCTTATTTCTATGGGGTTACTGGTAATGTCCCTTCTCTCATTTCTGATTTTATTTATTCATGTCTTCTCTTCTTCTCTCTTTTTCTTTGTCAGTCTAGCTAAGGGTTTGTTGATTTTGTGGATCTTCTCAAAGAACCAACTTTTGGTTTTGTTGATTCTCTATTGGTTTTTTTTGTTCTCAATTTCATTGATTTCTGCTCTGATCTTTACTATTTCTTTCCTTCAGCCTGATTTGGAATTAGTTTGCTATTCTTGTTCTAGTTCCTCCAAGTGTGCAGTTAGTTCTTAAATTTTGGCTCTTTCTTTTTTAATGTAAGCATTGAGGGCTATAGATTTCCTTCTCAGCACTGCCTTTGCGGTGTCCCATAAATTTTGATATTTTGTTTTCTCATTTTCATTCATCTCAAGATAGTTGAATTCTCTTGCAACTTCTTCTTTGACCCACTGGTTGTTTAAGAGTGTGTTGTTTAATATTCATATATTTATGAATTTTCCCTTTTTCTGTCCATTATTGATTTCCAGTTTCATTCTGTTATAATCAGAGAAAGTGTTTTGTATAATTTCAATCTTTTTAAATTTATTGAGACTTGTCTTGTGACCCAACATATGGTCTATCTTGGAGAAAGATCCATGAGCACTTGAAAATAATGCATATCCTGCTGTTTTGGGGTGCAATGCTCTATAGATATCTGTTAGGTCTAGTTCATTTATCATGTTACTCAAGTTCTCTGTTTCTTTATTTATCCTCTGTCTAGATGTTCTATCCAATACTGAGAGTGGTGTATTGAAGTCTCCAACTATTATTGTAGAGACATCTATTTCTCCCTTCTGCTTTGCCACTGTGTGCCTCATGTATCTTGGGGCACTGAGGTTAGATGCATAAATATTTTGAATAGTTATTTCTTCTTGTTGAATTGCCCTTTTTATTAACATATAATTACCTTCTTCATCCCTTATAACAGTTTTGCATTTAAAATCTATTTTGTCCGATATTAGTATTGCTACTCCAGCTCTATTTTGGTTACTATTTGCATGGAATATCTTTTTTTCCAGCCTTCCACTTTTAACCTGGTTGTGTCCTTACATCTGAGGTGAATCTCTTGTAGACAACATATAGATGGGTCACATGTTCTTAATCCAATCAGTCTGTATCTTTTGAATGGGGAATTCAAGCCACTAACATTCAATTTTATAACTGTAAAGGCGTTAATTACTTCATCCATTTTGAACTTTGGCTTTCAGTTGTCGCATCATACTATAGTCTATTTTTTTACCCTTTCTAACATTCTTCATTTCTACAGTCTTTTCCAAGTCTCTCACCCTTGTTTTTTTCTTTCAGGTTGCAGCACTTCCTTTAGTATCTCTTGTAATTGTGGTCTTTTGGTAACATATTCTATCAGTTTTTGTTTGTCTGTGAAGACTTTGAACTCCTCTTCATTTTTGAAGGGCAGCTTTGCTGGATACAGAATTCTTGGCTGGCAGTTTTTCTCATTCAATACCTTAAATACATCATACTACTTTCTTCTCTCCTGCATGGTTTCTGATGAGAGGTCAGCACTTAATCTTATCAAGTCTTCCTCGTATGAGATGCTTTCCTATTCTCTTCTTGCTTTCAAAATCTTCTCTTTATCTCAGGTATTTTTCATTCTGAATAGTAGGTGTCTCAGGGTAGATCTATTCATATTTATTCTGTTTGGGGTGTGTTGTCCTTCTTGGACATTGATATTTATGTCTTTCATAAGGGTAGGGAAGTTTTCAGTGATTACCTCAAATATTCTTTCTGCTCCTTTTCCATTCTCTTCTCCTTCTGGAATGCCGATAATGCATATGTTTTGTGTCTCGCATTGTCATTCAATTCCCTGAGACCCTGTTCCATTTTTTCCCATTCTTTTCTCTTTCTGTTCTCCTCTTTTCCAGTTCAGATGTTCTGTCTTCAAAATCACTAATTCTGTCTTCAAGCATTTCAAATATGCTCTTATGTGCCTCTAATGTATTTTTAATCTCATCCGTTGTGTCTTTCATTCCCATAAGGTCTGTTACTTTTCTTTGCAGACTTTCAAATTGTTCTTTATGCTCACCCAGTGTCTTCTTAATATCCTTTATCTTTTTAGTTGTATTTTCTTTAAATTCTTTAAATTGATTTAGGAGGGCTGTGTGATTATCATTGATTAATTGTGTTAAATCCTAAATCTCTTCTGGATATTTGGTTTGTTCCTTTGGCTGGGCCATCTCTTCCTGTTTCTTACTATGACTTGTAATTTTTTGCTGATATCTGGGCATCTGATATGTTGGTGAATTTACTTTAATAGACAATTTCTCTCTCTTGCCTATTGTTATTTTTTTTTCACAGCTCTTTGATATTTGATTCATCTTATCCTAAGTCTTCAAAATTGCCCAGCTTAGGTTACCAAAAACCATCCCAGGGACTCACTAACGGATTGCAGACTTTCTCCCAGGGGTTGGGTAAATGTAGTTTTAAAAGCCGTTTCTGTCCATGTAATTTCCAGAAGGGCCAGCAGATGGCGTTTGTTGGCACACGATTCCACAGAGGTTTATCACTCTCAGTATTCCTTTGTTTTTGTCTGGCCAGAGCAGAGATTCAAAGTGGGATCCACTGGCCAAATTCACTGATGAAAAGTCCCCTGACTCCCCTTCCCTTTTCCCTTGTAACAGCTGGCAGAGAAGAAGATGTCTGCTACCCTCTTAGTCAACTTCAATGTGCCACAGGTTTTATGGGGGTGGGGGTAGGGGGAGGGGAGCCCTTTCCAGCTGCAGGGAGGTTCAGTAACTCACAGTTTGTTGTTTCAGCTTCTTCATCTCTCCGTTCCTCACCCTCCTGGGAGTTGTAAAGCATGGTCCTGGTCTGCTGACCCCCAAAGCAGATTCCTCTGGCAGCTTTAGGTTCTTTCTCTGTTGTTTTTGTGAGAGTGCTGAGCCTTAACTGCTAATCTGATGCCATGTTCCCCACTCACCCACAAAGGCTTATCAAGATATGTTTTTGGATACTTCATTTTTCTTTACCTCTTTCTCATTCCTATTCTTCAATTAAAATAATCTATCTGGATCAATAATGATTTAGGATGACTACTGTTGAACAAGATTTTGAGTTTTTCTGCATCATAAAATTATGTGTTGGCAAATTATCTGCTGTAATTCATTCCAGTAAGATGTGAAGAATTCCTAAATAGGAATTTGATTATCTAGAAAGAATTTAGGCCTAAATGAAAAGTAAATAACTAAACCAATAATTTATTTCATTGTTAGAGATTATGTCCAATAGTTAGAGCTGTAATATAAAAATTAGAATGTTCTAATTAATTTCTATTATATTTGAATTATTATTTACATCTATAAAGGTTTTTGCTATGCTATCTGTTTTTTATAATTGATTATATTAAATCTAGCCTGGCCTTGCACTCTCTTAAAAATTTGTAATTTCTTTCAATCTATTTTTCTATTTATTTTACAATTTTAAAACAAAGGACTTTTTAACAGCCAAACAAAGAAAAGTCGCTGATTATACACTTTGGATAGATCATATGGTATGTGAATATATCTCAATAAAACTGCTTAATAAACAAATAAATAATTGTGCAAGAATAGCCAGAAATAGCAGCTATGTACAGCAGGGGAAACACAGATTGAGAGGTGAGGAATTTTCTTGTTTGTTTTGTTTATTATTATTATTATTGAAATAATGAAAATGCTTTAATAATGATTGAAGTGATGAATGCACAACTATGTGATTATACCAAATACCATTGATTGTACACTTTGGATAAATTGTATCCATTATTAATATAGATCAATAAAATTGATTTGTTTAAAAAAGAATAGACATTTTTTTCATTTACATGCAGCCTTCCTAGACTTTTGCCCAAGGAAAATGAAATATAAGACCACATAAGAGTTGTAAATGAATGTTCATGACAGCTATTTGTAATAGCCCCAAAGAGTAAACAAATGAAATGTTCAATAACAATTGAATGGATTAAGTATGGTATATCTCTATAATGGAATACTACTCTACAATGAAATGGTGTGAACTCTTGACATGCAAAATCATGGATGAATCTCAAAATAATCATGCTGAATGAATGAAAACATATATATGTATTTATTGCATAATTACATTTGTATAAAATTCTGAAAAAAATCTATAATTATATAAAACAGGTCAGAGTTTGGGGATGGAGGGGAAGGAAAAGGGTGGAGGAGGGATTAATAGGGGCTTGTGAAAACTTTGGGACTGATGGATATGTTCTTTATCTTGATAGTAATGATGGTTTCACATGGGTTTATATATTTCAAAACATTTTGTATACTTCATATATAAGAAAAAAAAGGAACTTCTGATTATCCCTCCTCCCCACCCCCAAAACTGCTGCTCTCATCTTCTTCTTCTCTTTAGGTAAATGGCAACACCCGCCATCCAGCTGTTCAGGGCAAAAGGCTAGAGTCCTCCTTGACCTCTTCCCCTCACTCTTCACATCTAAACCGGCAGCTGATCCTGTTGATTCTGCTTTCAAAATATATCTGTAATCTGATCATTTCTTCCCACCTCCACTGTTACTGCCATGGTCTGAGCCATCATAATCTCTTGCCTACATTACACAAATAGCTTCCTACGTAGTGTCCCTTCTCCCATCACTGTTCTACAAACAGCAGCCAGAGTGATCTTTCCAAAGGTAAACATTCCAGTTAACGTGTATATAATGCTTATTATGTATCAGGCAGTATACAAAATGCTTGACTTATATTAAAATCTTTCATTTTCACAAAACCCCTATAAAGAAGATACTATTATCATACCTATTTACAGAGGAGGTAACTGACGCCCAGAAATATTATGTACTCAGCCCGAGGTCACAGAGCCGGTAAGTGGTAAAGCTGGGATTCTATCCCAGGCAGTCTGGGTTATTCAGAGTAACAGCAAAGTCTACAAGGTCTCATATAATCCGTCCCAGGTTACCTCTCGCAACACTTCTCTACTAATCTCCTCTCTCACTCAACTCCAGTCTCAGCCTCCTTGCTCTTTCTCCAACACATCAGTGTGCACCCAGCAGTTTCCTCAGCTTGGAACACTCTGCCCCCAGATATTCATTGCTTTGCTCAAATGTAAGATTTGTAGAGTCTTAACTGACTCGATTTAAAAGTGCAATCCCCTTCTCCCTCACTCCCTATGCCCCTTCCCTGCTTTATTTTTATCTCTAACACTTAGCATCACCTGGTAAGATACAAATGTTACTTGTGTATATTCCTGCCTCCCCTCATTAGAATCGAATGACATGATAGCAAGGATTTTGGTCTACTTTTTTCACTCTTGTATCTCCAGCACCTAGAATGGCATTTGGCACTTGGAAAGAAGGAAAGGAAGGAAAGAAGGAGGGAGGAAAAGAGGGAAGGAGGGAAGAAAGGTGGGGAAGAAGACAGCTTCAGCTGCATGTTGTAGCTGATCAGTTTGTTTCACAACATCAGCTTCAAATATTCACCAAATGTGAATTGAGCCCTTGTGGGCAGCTAGGAAAATGCCATCACTCCCTCTAGGATCTGACATGAGACAAATAGCAAACTACACTCAGTTAATCTGTGTAGGAAGCACTGTCCAAAGATAAAAGTCTTTGGTTTTAGCTAAGGCAAGGAATTAGAGCTCACCTTATGAAGTGGTTTAGGAAGTAGGGGGCTTGTTTATAATGGGAAATGGAAGAAGGGGAGTCTTCCCCTCCTTAAAAGGCAGAAGCAAATATTTTTCCATTGTGAACATTTTAATAAGCTTCCATTAATTTTCAGAATGCTTTATTTTACCTACTGACACCCATCCAGAATTCTCTGGGTGTAGAACTACCATCTAGTTCTATAGAAATGAGAACTGTAGCAAAGAGTTTTCTAAGGCAGTATGCCCTTAAAAGAGGAATAAATAACCTAATTTTTAGGACTGGATTAAAAATGTTTTGATGGGGAGGTATAAGCTAAGGTCATGGATAACATCAGCATGCTATGCAGAATATCTGGAAGCATTGTTTAAAATTAATATTATGGACATCGTTATTTACAAAATTCTGAATAGCAGGCACAGAGAAGCAAATTGTAAAGAATCTTGGTTGCACCAGGTTTAGAATTAAAATTCCAGATGACCTTTCAGTCTGTCTTTCATATAACTCTTAAATGCTCTGAGATTTTCAGAGCTTCACACAAGCAAGGGTTTAAGGCTGAAATTATTTCATAGCTACAGCATTTGAACCAAGCCAAATGTTAAATATCAGCATTATAACCAGACATAGATATTTCCTGGTTGATGAATGCCATCGTCAGCTTATGGGCATTTTTATCCAGAAAAAATGCTAGTCTCATTGGAGTTGAAAGATATCCTAGCACAATGATTTTCTTCTTCAATGACTTTAACCAATTTTAGATAAATGTCTTGAATTATCATTTCAATGGTAAAGTTTAATTTTGAAGCCTGAAGTTATACTAGGCTTACCTGCCTTTAAAGTACCTGAACACACACTTACCATTGACATTCTAATACTAGTAGATTCCTCAGCCTATCACAGTTCAATGGGTCCTGAAGACCTCAAAAATTGCCTAAATGGTAGTCAAAGACACACAGAATTTCAGGTTTGGCCCCCAAATCCACAAAATAAAAAAAGAGTTTTTGTTTGTTTCCAAGTCTTAAGTTCCATGTTTCTCTATAATGCAATTATAGTGAAGATGTGATTTTAATCTCTCCATTGGTTCAACCCTTATCTTAATATTTGCATTGTAATTAATTGTATCAGAATCCAACTTCCTGGAAGATGGCAGACTGGAAAGACATGGGACTCTCTCCTCTCCCAGAAAAATAGCTAGAGGACAGGAAGAAACAGCCTGGAAAAAGTGTTCTACGGTTTGCGACACCAGGGGAAGCTGGACACCACCCAGAAGAAAGAGGGACAAAGGAAAAGAATCTCAATGGCAATACTGTGAGTTTAAGTTGCAGATGCAGCTGCTGGCACCACCCCCCACTCTATAGACAATTTTGAATTCTCAGATATCAGGGGGATGCAGGGATCCACCTCCCCAGGAAACAGAAGAGAGAGGGACACAGTCTAAGACTGACTCAGCTTTTGACCTACAAATTTAGTCTGCTGTGTCTCACAAGCAATTCCAGGCCAGGCGGGGCCATGCTATTGTTTCCCTTAGTCCCCTTCCCAGCAAGGGACTAAAGAGATCTGACCCTCTCAACCACCCTCACTACTGACAAGGACTGGTTATTGAGGATGCAGAGAGGAGTAGAATTTTTCCTACCCTGGGAAAACAAAGGGCACTGCCAGTAAAGGTTAGAGAACAACCTCTGAGAAAGTTTGAATTATGAGGCTCTTAGCCTCCAGGCAGGATCCCCTATCACATTGATTCCTTCTCTGTTGCAGTGAACACACTCTGACCAGCCTTGGAAGTGAGAGGACTGCCCAAGAGTGCCATCTTCTGGCCAGTCAAGGAAGTGCACACAAGGAAACTAAACATAAGTGAGAGACTTTTTCCACCCTTTATAGCCTCCCTCCTCAAGGACCTTGGAAGTAGGCCTGCAACACATTCCTGGGTTCAGGAACCATTTGCACAACAAACAGGGACAATCCTAAAGACCCAGAGCAGGTTGAACCAAGAATCAAAGAATAGGAGCAACACACAGTCTCCTGCCAATAAATCTCTATGAAAGAGAGAGAAATCGAACATTTGAATAAACGCACCATCATAATCAGATGCCTAGACATCAGCAAAAAATTACAAGCCATACTAAGAAAATGGAAGAAATGGTCCAAGCAAAGGAATATATCAAAGCCTCAGATGGGACACAGGATTTGAGACAACTGATCAATGAGAGTCATACAAATTTCCAAAATCAAATTAATAAGTTGAAAGACAATATGTCTAAAGAGAAAAAGGACATTAAGAAGACACTGAGCCAACACAAAGAAGAATATGAAAACCTGAATAGAGAAGTAACAGAGCTCATGGGAATGAAAGGCATGATAGGTGAGACAAAAACACATTAGAGGCATACAATAGCAAACTTGAAATGATAGAAGAAAGAATAAGTGATACAGAAGACAGAACAGCTGAAATTGAAGGAGGAACACAGAGAGAAGCACACAGGGGCTCAGGGAGTTGAATGATAACACAAAGCACAACAACATACTTGTCATGGGAGTTCCAGAAGAAGAGGAGAAGGGAAAAGGGGCAGAAAGAGTATTTGAAGAAATAATAGCTGAAAATTTCCCAACTCTCATGAAAGAAATTAACTTGCATGCCCAAGAAGCAAGCGTACCCCGATCAGAATCAATCTGAATAGACCTACCCCAAGATACAACTACTCAGTATGTCAAACGTCAAAGATAAAGAGAAAATTCTGAGAGCAGCAAGAGAGAAGCATACCATCACATACAAGGGATAACCAGTAAGACTTAGCACAGATTTCTCATCAGAAAACATGGAGGCAATAAGACAGTGGTAGATACAATTAGGATACTGAAAGAGAAAAATTGCCAGACAAGAGTTCTTTATCTGAAAAAATTGTCCTTTAAATATGAACATGAGTTTAAAATATTCACAACCAAACAGAAACTAAGAGAATTCATTTAAAAAAAATCTACCTTTGCAGGAAATATTAAAGGAAGTCTTACAGCCTGAAAGAAAAAGACACGAGAGAGAGGCTTTCAGGAGAGTTTAGAAGGTAAGAATAGCAGTAAGGATAAAAAAAAAAAAAAGAGTAAAAAGACAGATGAAAATAAGATATGACATATGAAAACCAAAGAATAAAACGGTAGAAGTAAATAATGCTTTTACAGCAATATCATTGAATGTGAATGGGATACACTACCCAATCAAAAGATATAGACTGGCAGAATGGATTAAAAAACATGAGCTATCCATATGCTGCCTACAAGAGACTCACCTTAGACCCAGGAATACAAAAGGGCTGAAAGTGAAAGGTTGGAAGAAGATATTCCATGCAAACTGTAACCAAAAAAGAGCAGGGGTAGCTATACTAATATTGGACAAAATAGACTTTAAATGCAAAACAGTTACAAGAGATCAAAAAATGCCATTATATAATAATAAAAGGGACTATCCATCAAGAAGAAATAACGGTCATAAATATCTATGCACATAACCAGGGTACTCCAAAATACAAAAGGCACTCTGGCAAAGCTGAATGGAGAACTAGACATCTCTACAATAAGTTGGAGACTTCAACATACCACTCACATCATTAGAACAACTCAACAGAATACTATGAATGAAACAGAGAACTTGAACAATATGATAAATGAGCTAGACCTAGCATACATATACAGAACGTTGCTCCCAAATTAGCAGGATCTTTCTCCCGGATAGATCACATGTTAGGTCATAAGGAAGGGCTCAATAAATATTAAAAAGACTGAAACTATACAAAGCACCTTATGAGATCATAATGGAATGAAACTGGAAATGAATAATGGATGGGAAAAGGGAAAATTTGCAAATGTGTGGAGGCTGAACAAACACACTCCTAAACATTCAGTCGGTCAAAGAAGAAATTGTAAGTGAAATTAGGAAATACATTGAGACAAATGAAAATGAGAACACAACTTAACAAAATTTATGGGATACAGTGAGGGTAGTGCTGACAGAATTTTATAGCCCTAAATGCCTATATTAAAAATGAAGAAAGAGCTAAAAATCAAAGATCTAACTGAACAACAGGAAAAACTAGGAAAAAAAAACAAACAGCAAACCATTTCCAAAGCAAGCAGAAGGAAAGAAATAATAAAGATTCGAGCAGAAATAAATGAAACTGAGAACAAAAAACATTAGAGAAAATCAACAAAACCAAAAGCTGTTTCCTTGAGAAGATCAATAAAATTGTAAACCTTTAGCTAGACTAACAAAGAAAAAAAGAAGATGCAAATATATAAAATCATAAATGAAAGGGGAGAAGTTACAACTGACCCAAGAGAAATAAAAAGGTTCATAAATGATATTATGAGAAACTGTATTCCAACAAACTAAATAACCTAGATGAAATGGACAAATTCCTAGAAATGCAAAATCTATGCATTTCTCCAAGAAATACAAGAACTTAACAAACCAATGACATTTAAAGAGGTTGAATCAGCCATCAAAAATCTCCCAACAAAGAAAAGTCCAGGACCAGATGGCTTCAAAGGTGAATTCTAGCAAGCATTTTGAGAAGAATGAACACCAATCCTGTTTAAACTCTTCCAAAAAAACTGAAGAGGAAGGAAAATTACCAAACACATTTTATGAAGCCAACATCACCCTAATAGTAAAGCCAGAAAAGATACTACAAGGAAAGAAAATTACAGACCAATCTCTCTAAAGAACACAGTTGCAAAAATTCTCAAAAGTACTTGCAAATAGAATCCAACAGCATATCAAAAGAATTATACACCATAACCGAGAGTGATTTATTCCTGGTATGCAATGGCAGTTCAACATAAGAAAATCAATTAATGTAATACGTGAGATTAACAAAGAATAAAACCACATAATCATCTCGAATGATACAGAAAAGGCATTAAAAAAACTCCAGCATCCTTTCTTTAGAAAAACACTTTGAAAGATACAAATTGAAGGAAAATTCCTCAATATGATAAAGGACATTTATGAAAAACCCACAGTCAACATTATCCTCAATCAGGAAAGGTTGAAAGCTTTCCTTCTAAAACCAGGAACAAGACAAGTCTGCCCACTGTTACCACAATTATTCAACATTGTGCTAGAAGTTCTAGCTAGAGCAATTAGACAAGAAAAAAATAAATAAAAGTCATCCAAATAGGAAATAAGGATGTAAAAGTCTTACTACCTATGGATGACATGATCCTATATTTAGAAAATTCTGAAATGGCTATAACAAAGTGACTTGAGCTAACAAATGAGTTCAACAAAGTGGCAGTGTACAAGATTAACATGCAAAACTCAACAATCCTTCTCTACAATAGCATTGAACAATCTGAGGAGGAAATTGGAAAAAATTCCATTTACAATACCAACAAAAAGACTCAAATACCTAGGAATCAATTTAACCAAAGAGGTATAGGACCTAATTCAGAAAACTACAAAACAATGCTAAAAGAAACCAAAGAAGACCTAAACAAATGGAAAGACATTCCATGTTAATGGATTGGAAGACTAAATATTGTGAAGATGTCAATCCTACCCAAACTGATTTATAGATTCAATGCAATACCAATCAAAATTCCAACAGCCTAATTTATAGAAATAGAAAAGGGAATTACCCAATTTATTGGGAAGGAAAAGTACACATGAATAGCCAAATACATTTTAAAAAGGAAGAGTGATGTGGGAGGACTTTCACTGTCTGACCTTGACAAATACTACAAAGCTACAATGGTCAAAACAGCATGGTACTGGCATCAAGACACATTGATCAGTGGACTATATATGAGAGTGCAGAAATAAAACCCTCACCTCTATGGCCAACTGGTATTCAACAAACCTACCAAGAACATGTTAACCCGTCTCTTCAATAATTGGTACTGGTAGAACTGGATATCCATAACCAAAAGAATGAAAGGGGATCCCTATCTTGCTCCCTATACAAGAATCAACTCAAAATGGATCAAAGACCTAAATATACAAGCCAGACTCTAAAACATCTAGAAGAAAATGTAGGGAAATTTTTCAAGATCTTGTGGTAGGTGGTAGTTTCTTGGATCTTATACCCAAAGGATGAGAACAAAAGAAACAATAGATAAATGAGACAGCCTCAAAATTCAACACTTTTGCACCTCAAAAGACTTTGCCAAAAGTGTGAAAAGGCAGCTGACTAAATGGGATGAAATATTTGGAAATCACATATCTGGTAAGGGTTTAATATCCATGATATAAAGAGATGCTACAACTCAACAATAAAAAGACAAATGACCCAATTAAAAAATGGGCAAAAGACTTGAATAGACATTTGTCCAGAGAAGAAATACAAATGGTGAAAAAACACATGAAGAAATGTTCAACATCACTAGCGATTAGGGAAATGCAAATCAAAGCTACAATGAGATATCATTGCACACCAATTAGAACAGCCACTATTAAAAAGACAGAAAACTACGAGTGTTGGAGAGGATGCAGAGAGACAGGAACACTTTATTCACTGTTGGTGGAAATGTAGAATGGCACAGTCACTTTGGAGAACTGTTTGGCAGTTCCTAAAAAAGTTGAATATAGATTTGCCATGTGATCTGGCAATACCACTACTGTGTATATACCCTGATGAACTGAGAGCAGTGAAACAAATAGACATCTGGACATAGTAGCATTATTCACAATTGCCAAAAGATGGAAACACCCCAGGTATCTATCAACTGATGAACAGATAAACAAACTGTGGTGTATACACACAATGTAATATTCAGCTGTAAGAAGAAATTAAGTTGTAAAGTATATGACAACACGGAAGAACCTAGAGAACATTATATTGAGTGAAGCAAGCCAGACACAAAAAGACAAATACAGTATAACTGCACTATTATGAACTAAATATATTGTGTAATCTCATGGAGTTATTAACTGGAATATGGGTCTTCAAAAAATAGAATGAGGTTAGAGAATGGAAACCTGATGGTTAACGTGCAGAATTAGTAAAAGGGATGTGTGTTAATCTTTGGAAATGAGTAGAAAAGGTGAAAACACAACATAATGTTTGTAACTAGCAGTGCTATTATATGGGTATGACAATGGCTAAAAGGGAAAGTCCAAGATCATGGATATTACTGGAAGGAAAGCTAAAAAATGTAACCTGAGACTATATAGCACAGTAAATCCTCAGGTGAAATATGAATATGGATAATATTATATATATAAGACTGTTTTTCTTTGAAACTTAACAAATGCATGTTGATGTTACAAGATGTAAATATAAGACAAAAATTATGCTAAGTAAAAGAAAGCAGACACAAAGTACTATATATGGTATGATTCCAATTATAAATAATATAAATATCAATCAATTTATAAAGATGGAATTAGATTAGCGTTATGTAGGGCTGGAGAAGAATAGAGGCATTGAGAGGTGACTGCTAAAGGGTACAGAGCTTTCCTTTTTGAGTAATGAAATTGTTCTAAAATTTTTTGTGGTGATGAATACACAATATTGTCATTATACTACAAGCCATTGATTGTACACTTTGGATAGATTGTATGATATGTGACTATATCTCAATTAAATAAATAAATAAATAAATAAGCCAGCAAGAATAGCCAGAAATAGCAGCTCTGTTCAATAAGGGAGGCATAGAGAGATTGAGAGGTGATAAATTTTTGTTAATTTGTCTGTTTTTTGTTTTTATTATAATTATTATTTAAATAATGAAAATACCCTAATAATGATTGAAGTGATGAATGCATCACTACATGATTATACCAAATACCACTGATTGTATACTTTGGATGAACTGTACGTGTTATTAATTTGTATCAATAAAATTGATTTGTTTTAGAAAAAAATCCAACTTCCTGCCTATATAATTTGACATATCACTTTCATTTATTACTGGTCACACTAGTCTTCATCTCAATTATGGGCTTTCCTATCCTCCTCAACACAATATTCTCATGTCATTAATTATTTAAGGATTTTTAGATACTGAAAGGCCAGACACTTTTCCTTGGTCTCCTAAATTCTCTATTTCTCTTTTTCTTACCTACTTCTACCTGTTACCTTCCTCAGCTTACTCTTCTTCTGCAGGCTCCTTGATGTCAGGGAGCAGTGAGACCCTGAAAGAACGAGTCCAGCATCTGCTTGAACCTAGGCAGGAGACCATGGAGAGAGAGGCCGGTAGTGCAGTGATACATGAATGGCTCTGTGTTTCATCTGGTTTGGGGAGGCTGGAGGAGTAGACAAGGAAAGGAAAATCTGTGCTTTAAGAAGCTAAAAGTGGGGATTTAATCTAGGTAAACAAATAAAACCAAAATGCAAATCTTCACTTTAGTTTTCATTTAATTTTTAATTTTTTTATTTTTAAAGAAGCTTTAGATTACATAAATGTTACATGAAAAAATAGGAGATTCCCATATACCTCACCCCTTCCCCCTTCCACACTTTCCTACATGAAAAACATCTTTCATTAGTGTGATACATTTGTTACAATTGATGAACACATATTGAAGCATTGCTACTACCCATAGACTGTACTTTACATAATAGTTTACACTTTGCCTCACCCAATTTTATAGGTTTTGGCAAAATGTATAATGGTCTGTATACATCATTGCAATGTCATACAGGACAATTCAAATGTCCCAAAAATGCCTCCATGTTACACCTATTCTTCCCTCTCCCTCCCCTCAGAACCTCTGGTGGCCACTGCCTTTATATCAATGATACGAGTTCTTCCATTGCTAGAATAATTTTAAGTCTATAATAGAATAATAATAGAATAATAAGTCTTAATTAGCACTATACTTTTTTTTTTTTTAAAGATTTATTTATTTACTTGATCCATTTTAAACACCCCCTTCCC
>JAQZBX010031658.1:0-26220 GCA_029593785.1 Cabassous unicinctus
GGGGGGGCAGTGCACGTGTATGTCTGGGTCAAGTAAATTCAAAGGCAGATTCTTCAAGGTATGTTGAAACTATGACGGCTTTTAAAATAGGAAAACTAAAAAAAATTTTTTTAAATTAAAATAGATTCAGTTTTCACCATCTACAATTCAAAAAAGTAGGTTTATATTAGCTCCTGGACAATTTATGATAAATCTATCTGCAGATGGCCCTAGAACTGTAGCCAAGCCACACGTGGCTGAGTCCACATGTGACCCTGAGAGGAAGGCAAGCAAGGCAGATATCTGACATATCCTAGCAGAGCAGGAGGTCAGCTGGGATAATTGAGAAGCCAGAAGCATGTGTCAGATGTTTGCATTTACTGCTATGGAAGGCCCACCTCATTGAGCACTCTGGCTTAGACTCTGTATATATTTATAGACTTTCATCTTCTATAAGTGGTTTGAGGTGGCTTCCAAAGAGAGAGAAAATAAAATACAATAAAATAAAAATAAGTATGTGAGTCAATCAAAGTGAAGGGGGAAAGAAGGTAAAGCCAGGCTGGGTCTAGTGACCGAGGGCACTCTCGGGAGTTTCCTATCAATCACCAAGGGTTGTTCTGAGCAAAAAGAGCTCAGGCCCCGTAGAGCACAGACAGGCCAGGAGAAGCAAGTCTGCTCCAAGCTCTAAGGTAAGAGGGAACATTGTCTCTGGAGGCCCCCATATGACATGGCAAGTCCCACTGTTAGGGGAAATGCCATAACACAGTTCAAACCATCCCTCAACGAGAGCTGAGAGCAACTGCATAGAGAGGAATTCTCCAGAAGACACAAACAGTCCAGGCATGTGGCTCTCTGAAGGTCAAGCTCAAGTCCAGAATGGACCAGCCACTGGAAGACTGGTTTTCAAGCATTTTTAGCCACAGTAACCTTGTGTGCAATTCTAGCAGGGTAACTCAGATAAAAGCAGCGGTCTTTCAGCCAGGGCTGGCTCCTGCTCAGTCCTCTTTGCTTGGTGCCCTGTCTCCGCCAGGATAACACCAACCCAAGACCCCTCCCTCAGGCCCCTCAGGGCTTCCTAGCACCTATGATATTCTAAGTGTGCGTCACAGACAATTGAGTGGCCTTGGTGACAGGGCAGTTCCCAGTCAAGCAGTTCCCAGTCTAGTGTAGGAAACACTAGAATAAGCTAAGTTTCACAGATTCTCTCCAGTGGGATTTCTAGATAGCCTTTATGTTGCAGTGTGCATTGTGAATGCACAAAGGTGGGGGAAAGGGATTTTGTATGCTGCATTCTAAAACCATATTTGACCAGGGGTCCTTTTGGAGGGGTGTGGGGGGTTAAGATCTCAGGGGCCTAGTCTTCTGCAGAAGCTATTTGGAGAAACATAGATCCACTGCTGTGCATATCTGTCTCTGGGGCAACCTTTCACAAGCATTGAATCTCTTGGCCAAGAGCTTGACGGTCACTGAGCCAGAGTGAGTCCGAGGCTGAGCCCTGGCCAAGGTCAGGGACAGCTTCCCTTCCTGGCTGGCTTCTCTATGCCTCGCCATCAGCAGGCGGACCCAAGAGGGAAGCAGTGACTGGTGAAGGTGCAGCAACTGCCACTCTCTCTACAACTTCAATTGCCTGCTTGCTTGTGGACAGAAACGTCTTCTTTGAAGTGCCCACCAAGCTGAGCTCCAGCTCATGCACTGAAACTAGCACAGAGCTTCCACTATGCCAGGCTTGTCCCATAGGCTTGTGATGCTGAAACTGTCTTCTTCCTCATAACAACCACTGAGGTAGGCATTACTCACACCCTTTATATAGGTGTGCAAATCGAAGCCAACTTGTACGACTTGGTAGAACTGGGATCCACAGGCCAGCAGCCTGGCTGTCAGCAACCACACTCATCACCACGACGGCTACTCATTAATTTCAACCAGCCACCAAGTCCCTCTGCCCAAGGCGTTCCTCACGTAATGCTTTTAACAGCCACCACAGCAACTAAGCATCTAATCAGATGGCAACTTCACTGGGTAATTTTTAAAATTACCTTTTAGTAAGATATCACTAATCCATGAGCAGTGCTATTGAGAATGCCACAAGAGATCTAAACCCAGATGCCAGGAATTGCATAAAGCGGATCCTGAAAAAGACACATTATACGACTGTCAGAGCCTCCAAAAGAGACCAAGTATCCAACACTTAAAATTATGCAACAAAAAATGTTGGAACTCATTATTTTCTTATGAAAAATATGCCTTTATAAAAGGCATGTCTGGGGTCCCTTTGGAAACAAGTTTTCTTAGTGCCTGTACACTATAACTTAATAACAACTTTAGATTTCCCTGCATCTCTCAAGAATGCTTTATGTATATAGAGTAATATATACATGTACATTTGTTTAATACTCAGTTACTATCTAGACGTTGAAAGCTCCACAGTATGGTAGATATACAAAGACGTTGTATATTCTTCTTGTGGATGCAAAGTGTTTGCTTCTGACATTGATTTGTCAACTACAAGTGGTCTCCAGCTATTAACCAAAGTAAGAAACACATCACATGATCAAAAAGAGGCAAGAGTCAATGAAAACCGTTTTCAAAAAGTCTAATAGAACCCAAAGGCAATCATGATACATCCAGAAGTCCACAACAAGTGGACTCCATCACCCCTTTATGCTGCCTCGCCTCTGCTAAAATCTAGATGCAATGGGATTGGAGAAAGACATCTGAGCCTCCGAACCCACTGACTTCTGTTCCACTGCTTTCTTCTACAATTTTAGTATTAAATTCTGTCCATTAGCATTTTACCCTGACAAAGTTCCAAGAGTCAATATCCTCATCAAGGGGAAAACTAAAATTATTCACTTGTCCTCCTATGGGTCCCTCAGTTATCTGCAAATGTGATTTTCTCGCCAACACCGGAGGCCTAGCAAAGCAGGGCTCCCCACCTTGCCCAGTAAGCTAGAAGTAGTTGCTCAATAAACATAGAGGAAAATTAAAACGGCACGAAATCATCTCAGAAATTCTAGTACCTATAAAGACGCGGCCCACAGTTCTTCCTCAGTCAATTACCATTCCTTTAAAAACAACAACTCCTGCACAGGAAAGTGTGGGCAATGTCTCATATGGTTGCCAAATATCCCCAGGCACCCACAGAGCTGCCCTGCACGTGCCTTTGCTGGGTGGGATGAATGCATGATTCAAACTTTTCCTTTAAATGCTTTCACATCAAAATACCATTCCTCTGCCATGGAAACTTCCATAAACCATGTTCTACAAATATGAGGAGGCAGATTCGCTCTTTACTACAGATAACTTACGGCAGTATGCTCCCAACACGTATGTGTAGAGGCACTTTAGAGAGAAGAGAAACGTCAACTTTTCTGATCATGATTTCTTCAAGGAAGAGGAATTATCATTATGAGAGTTAAAACATAGAATTGAGGTGTGTGCATTTAATTAGCAGAGTCCTACTAAAAATAATTGCTCTCAAAACATCAGTCTTTAGAATTTGGCTTGCTAAGCTAAGAATATACAACAGAGTGATTTGCATGAAATAAATATGAGGCATTTTCTGAGGGCGCTGTTTAGATGAAGCAATTCCACAATCACTGAGACAACATGAACTCATTGTCCACTGAGAAAAAGAGTTATTCCACAGACCCTCTCCTAGATTCGTAGCTCTCTTCCTTCAAGATGACTTGTCATTGGCATTTTTCTAAAGGTAAAAGCTCTACTAGAAACTATCCAGAGTGATGAAATTTTGTTTAAAAAGCAATACTTAAATACAGAATTGGCCCTCAAGAAGTTTAGAATCTAGTTCATGGTGGACAGTACATAGGCCTGTTCAAAATCACTCACAACTTAAAAGAATTGGTCTGCTTACTAAATTACCTACTCCCATTAATCTTTCTATTTCCAATTCTATACATTGTATTTTCTTTGCATACTGTTGGAAATTCTTTCTAGACATTCTAGATTTTCTTTTTTAAATAGAAGTAATATAGTTCAGCAGATTTTAAAGAATCAACCTCATATTATAGTTACATATTTTTAAAGAAACAAGGGTAAACACTCAGGTAGCTCCATCTGCCTGCAGCTTGATCATAAGAACGTGCAAGGGAGAAACAATCCTTCAGCGTGTTCCGGTCAAGAGACGCATGTGATAGACATGGATAATGAAACGAAGGTCTTAAACTACAGTGAAATTCTGGTCCACAACTCAGCCGATCCCCAGCACTCTAAGGACAGCCTTTCACTCTGGAAATTTCTAGGCTGTTAGCCTCTGGGATCATTCCTTTCTAATGTAAAATCACAGAAGTCCATTCTCAAGGAGGCCTACCTGGTAATTTGTGTTCTTGTACTGAAGTCAAGAGACCTCATTGAGCGCAGAACTTCAATGCACCCCAAGTACTGCAAGAGAAAAAGAAAAAAAAAGAAAATAATGAGCCAGGAAACTGAGATGAAAAGACAGTTCATAACAAAAACAAGGGCATTTACAGAAGTCATACACATTTCCTAAATTATATTTTAACTCTATGTTCTATAGTAAGGCTATGCTCTCTTTCTCTAAAAGCAATAACTCACACCCATAAAAAAATATTTTGAGTGCTTATATAGGCATTTTATACTCAAATTTTCTATAATCCATTTGTATTTTCATTTTATTTAGAGGCGCATTTTTAAAAATTTTATTGAGGCATAACTTGCATACACAAAATGCAGAAATCTTAAATGCATAATTCAATGATTGCTTTTAACATATATCTGCCCTATAAGCAATTCCAGATCCCAACATCTTATAGTTAGCCCCGCATGAAGCTTCTAAAGGTTTATAATGTTAAACAAAGAATGAAAACATCATATGATCAACAATTTCACCAATATCTTAACTTTGTTACTTAATAAATATATTTTGGGCTGTATGAATAAACTATAGATTATTCTATAATAATCTATAGTTTAGATTATAGGTACTTTCCTTTGGTTTCCAGAACATCCTTGTCTGCATTATTTAACCTACATTGTCAGAAATTCAATTTTATACCTCTGCATTTACAGCTAAATTTTGATCAGATCCACACTTGTAAATTTATACATACATGTGAATATATGGACAGAATTAAAGTTATAGATAGAGAACTAGAACGGTAGAGATACAATATTTGCATTCCAAAGATCTGGGGAGTTAGAGGGTACAGATATTTTATACCAATGTCTTTACATTTAGACTTAGCAAGAAGAGACCTCACAATGTGGTACAGAAAGACTGCATTTGAATTATTCAGATACCTGAATTTGAGCCTGGTTCTATCATATCTTGTTATAGAAGATACGATAGTGTAAAGACAGAACTTTACATTTCTCTGAGCCTAAGTTTCAACATTCATCAAATGTGAATACTACTACATCAAATGTGAATACTACTACAACCGTCTCAGAAACATGCGGAAATCACAACCACCAGTGTCTCAGACATAGAGGGAAATCACCACTAGCAGCATTGCAGAGTTCCCTGAAAACCACCACCACCACCAAAGCAGAGGTGTATGAATACCACGTCTAACATCCCAGAGTTACATTAATACTATCGACAACATCAGACTTAGGTGGAAACTTAGGTTTGAAGCTGTCTGTACCCCCAGAAAAACATGTTCATAAATTTAAACCATTCCTGTGGGTATGGGCCCATTGTAAGTAGGCCCTTTTGATATGATAAGGCTGCTCAGTTAAGGTGTGGCCCATCTCATTCAGGATGGGTCTTAATTCTCTTACTCAAAACTTCAGACAGAGAGACAGAAAGCCATGGAAGCAAGAAGCTGAAATCAATGAAGCCCCAAAGAGAAGGAATAGACCAGCAGATGCTGCCACGTGGCAGAAGAGCTAAGGATCATCGACAGCTGGTCTTCAGGAAGAAAGCATCGCCTTGATGATGCCCCAATTTGGACATTTTCACAGCCTCAAAACTGTAAGCTAACCAATTCCCATTGTTTAAGCCAACCCATTTCATGGTATTTGCTGGAGCAGCCTAGGAAACTAAATTGCCACCTGACCCTGCCTTTCCAGAGTTGATGGAGACCATGAACAATGTCACAAAGTTATTTGAGTCCCACAGTAAACATCACAGAGATCTGTGGAAACTACCATCAACACTGACGCTTGCTTATGTGGTCATGTCCAACAGCAACATCACACCTTTCTATGTAAAACACCAACACCATCACAGAGTGGTGTGAATGCCACAGCCACAAATATCCTGGAGATCTGGGAACTCCACTACCACCTAGGCAGCAGAGCAATACGAATATCTCCTCCACCATCCCAGAATTATGTCTACTATAACCATCTCCATCACGCTGCAGGCCACAATGTAAGGAGTTATTGAAATACGACCATGATCAACTTACCAGGAGCTATGTACACACTGCTATCACCTCATAGAGTTATGTGAATACCAGCATCACTAATGGAGCACAGTTCTGTGATTCCCACACTCAACATCACAGTGTTAGGTGACTACAACCATCCCCATTGCATATTTATGTAAATATTACAACCAACAACCTCATAGAGGTATGTGAACACCACATCCAACATCAGAGAGGGTGATGTGAATAACACAATGCCAATGTTGCATAGTATGTGAATGCCCCCAGCACCATCACAGAGATATATGGAAACCACAACCGTCAAGCCACAGAGCTATCTGGAAACCACCAAGCCACAGAGCTATGTGGAAACCACTACCACCAAGCCACAGAGCTATACAGAAACCACCACCACCAAGCCACAGAGCTATGTGGAAACCACCACCACCAAGCCACAGATTTGTGTGGATACCACTATCACAATCACAGAAATATATGGGTACCATCAACATCAACAACAGAATTATGTGGATACCACCAAATCACAGAGTGATGTAGCTACCACCACCAACACTGAAGAATTATGTAAATTCCACAACCAATGCTGCATGCATTATGTAAATCCCACATTCACACTGGCAGATTCATTTCAAGACTACCAAGACCATGGCAGATTCTATAAATGCCACCTCTGGCACTGCTGTCACCATGACCACCCACAGAGTTAACTGAGTCCCACGGCACCACTGGCATGAGTTATGTCAACCACATGATCAGTGTCACAAAGCAATGTGTCTGCTGTGGCCACCATCACAAGATTATGAGACGAGCACCACCTGCAGCTCTGCAGCCGTGTGACTACACCCACGACCACCCTGGCAGAGTCTCATGCACACCGCATCAACCTATGTTCCAGAGTTTTGTGAATACCACATTGTCTTCCTCTGTTTACTGGGAGTGCCACCAACACCATCACCAAGTTATGTGGTTACCACCATACTACAGTTCCAGAACTATTTCAAGAACACCTTCAACACGGCAGAGTTATGGAAGTCACACCAAAAAATGCTGCAATTATTGCAAATTAAACCTTAATCTTTTACACAGACGTGTGAATGCCACAACCACCATCGTCACAGGGTTCTATGGAGAACGTGACTGATATCACAGTGATGTGAATACAACTAGGATTATTGTCAGAAAGTGATGTGAATATCACCACCACTAACATAGCAATTATGTGAATATCGTTACTTCTTAAAAGAGTTACTTAAGACAATACACTCGTAACAAATCACGTTGTAAATTATTCTCCCCCCACCTCCTTCTCTGTCTCTGTCTCTCAACAGATAGAAACATGTAATTATTCCTATGGCAATGAATGGGAAAAAATGGAATAAGGATAAGATGGTGCCGTAGTTTGGAGCTATGCACCCCAGAAAAACATGCTCTTAAACTTCTGTGGGTGTGAACCCGTTGTAAGTGGGACCTTTTGAGGTGGTTACATCAGTTGAGTGTCCCACCTCAATCAGAATGGGCCTTAACCTATTACCGGAAGCCTTTATAAGTGGAATGAAATTCAAACAGAGAGAGAAAAGTCACAGGAAGCAAGATGAAATTCAATGGAACCTGGAACCTGAAAGAGAAGGGAGAGACCAGGAGAGGCTGCCATGTGCCTTGCCATGTGACAGAAGAGCCCAGGACCAAGGATCACCAGCAGCCAGCCCCAGAACACATCTTCAGGAAGAAAGCATCACCTTGATGACACCTTGACTTGGACTTTCTCTTAGCCTCAAAACTGTGAGGTCATAAATCCCCCATTGTTTAAGCCAACCTATTGTGTGGCATTTGCTTGAGCAGCGAAAGAAAACTAAGACAGATGGTAAAGTGTTAAAAGTGAAACAGAAGGGAAAAATGAGAGAAAGAACCTGGAGAGAGTGAAAAAGGAAAAAGTATGTGCAAAGTCACCAGATTATCAGAGAAACGCAAACGTAAGCCCCTCTGTTCATTTGTGGAGTGGTGAAGATTCATGGGTGAAAGGCTGTTAATTCTTCAAGTTGCTAAAGTTTTTCCTATAACTTCTTTGTATAGAGGTAAGTAAAAATAAAAATAATATGCTTCTAACCCAAACACTCAGTGGAAAGAAAAGCTAAGGCAGAGATCAGAAGAAATGTGATAAGACTGTTTGACATGTAAACTGCATGTAAACTACATCACTGTTTCAGAGTAAAATAGAAGCAAGTATAAAGATTCCATGGGGAGACAAAAGCTGGATGTAGCCTTCATATAAAAAGCAGGGACTTCAGAACTCTGAATTATAGTGTGATGGTTAAACAAATGTGTCAACTCAGCCAGGTAGCAGTGCCCAGTTGTTTGGTCAAGCAAGAACTGGGCTAATTGCAATACAAGGGCATTTCATGGACTCTAATCATCAGTGAGTTGTTTGCATAGATGGCTGATCACATCTGCAATCAACTGAGATTGCCTTCAGCAATGAGTGATGTATCAGCCAATCAGTTGAAGGCCTTAAAAGGAGAGGTGATTTCAGCATTCAGAGAGAGAATTCCCATCTCTACTTCAGATACCCAGCATCTCCTGGGGAATTCAACAATGTCAATCTGAGTCCCTAGCTTGTAGCCTGCCCTACGAGATTTGGCCTTGTATCTCCCCACCATTGCATGAGACAATTTTAAAAAATCTCATACTATTTTACGGATGTCTCCTGTTGGTTCTGTTTCCCTTGAAAATCCTAATACATATAGGAAGAAGTTCTGCCACTAGTCTTGTGGTTTTGGACAAGTTACTTAATCCCTCTGTGTAAAATGATGACTGAGCTTCCTTCAGATTTAACTTTCTGTTGGCTTTTGAATTGTCTAGAGTATGGGGATGACCTTCTCTTCCAGAAAACTAGTTTCCCTGTGTAGTTGTGGGAAGTTAGACTATTCCTGGGGTGATGTTTCTATTTTCTTTGTCCTCAGAAAAATAACTTTTTAATATAACTTAACCCAGTTGTAACAAAGGAAACAATTCAATATCTATAAAGAAAATATGGAACATCTCTTTCCATACTTCCCTCTAATGCCGCCACTGGGGTAGGCATTGCCCCATTCTCCCCGACTCCCAAGGAAAGGGTACTTCCTTGACTTCCTGAAGGTAATTTGTGGTCACACAACTAGACTTTGCTGTTGAAATGTGGGTGGGAGAATGTGATTGTGGGAGCAAGGTTTCTAGGTTTCTAGGGCTTTCTTCCTCTTGCCTCCTCAGTGGTGATGTTCCCAATGAAGAAGACTTGCTCAGCCTGTTCCCAAAGTGAGAGTGATGCTGGTCAGATTCCTCCACAGCCAAGCAGAGGGCAGGAAGCACGAGCAAGTGATGATCCGTTGTTGCTTTAAGCCACTGAGATCTCAGCATAGCTTATTAACGAAGCATAACCTGGTTTTCCCAAATGATACAAAACCCATGTGGCAGCCAAGTTAAACCTGGTGAGAATTTTTCCATACCTTTATGCTTACACAATCATTCCTTAACACATGTATACACTTATATAGGGGATCCGGGCTCTTTTTTTTTTTTTAAGATTTATTTATTTATTTATTTATTTATCACCCCCCCCTTGCTGCTTGTGCTTGCTGTGTCCATTCACTGTGTGTTTTCTCCGTGTCTGCTTATCTCCCCCTTGCTGAGAAGGTCCCGCTACTTCAGCCCACCGCGTCACGCGGGCTGGCCTGCCCTCACAAGGAGGCCCCGGGTTCCCGGGGCCTCCCATATGATAAACGGGAGCTCTATCCATTGAGCCACACCCGCTTCCCCGGGCTCTTTTTAAAATAAAAATACAATCATTTTCTATGCCTTACTTTGCAATTTGCTTCTTTTGACATAATGATATATCTGCACCTCTTCAGCTTTCTCCCCTCTCTCAACTGTATAGAGACTATATAGACACTCCCATGTGTATATATTTTCAGACATATCTCGGTATGTGTGTATGATATTCCACATATATAATTTATCCACCATTTCCCTCTTAATATATATTCTGGTGATTTCCCATTATTTTGGTCCCCATAAACAGTCATGGAGCAAAATTCCTTGCACATACACCACAATTACTGGAAGGAGATTAATTTTTGACAGACGTTCCTGGATTGCTCTCCCAAGAGCTATAACAACTTGTCCTCCCACCACCCAAGTATAAGGAAGTTTATTTTCTTCTGCCCTCCACTGTGCTACATAGCACCACTCATCTGTCTTCTGATGATGTCTACATTTTACCTAACAAAAATTGTTACTGCTTTTGCAATCAATTGTGTCTGTCATTTTCTGTGTGACTTCTGAGTGTTCCGTCTTGCCTGCCCGGAAGGTCATCCTGACCCCAAGTTCTTTATACTTCCTGGATTTTTAACATAACACTATTCATCTACTTATTTATTATCTATTTATTATTTACTTAGTTATTTTATTTAATATCTTTCATTTTGCTCTTTAATCTATTTATCTACTGATTTATTGTCTATTTATTTAGTTAAATATTTTATTTAATATCCTTCATTTTGCTTTTTAATCTATTTGGAACCCATTGATCTATATAGGATACATAGGATATATAGGTATGAGTTCTAATATTTAGCCTCCAGATGGGTTGTTATTTATGACAGCACCATTTACTAAATAATTCATCTGTTTCTCCCTGAACTGATATGCCAGCTTTGTGGTATATTAAATTCCTATTGATGTGTGAACCTTTTCCTAAAATCTATTACATTATACTTTCTTTGTCAATTCCTGTATATCTTATAAATACTTTCCCTTAAGAACTTCAGAATCATGTTGTGAAGTCCCCCACACCTCAATAGCTATTTGGACTGATTGGAATTTCATAGTATATTGAGAAGAACTGAAATTTGTTATCGTGTCTTTTTATCCATAAACATGAAAGATGCCTCCATTTGTCAGATGTTATTTTCTGCCTTTAATAAGATTGCATGGTTTCTTTTATATATACCCTCTACTTTCATTCTTCAATGTATTGCAAGGCATTTTTTTTTTAAGTTTTGGCCACTGTGACGGTAGTTTTATGTGTCAAGTTGGCTAGGCTATATGGTACTCAGTTATTTAATCAAACGCTACTCTAGGTGTTGCTGTGAAGTTATTTTGTAGATATGCTTAACATCTACAATCAGTTGATGCTAAGTAAAGGAGAGTACCCTTATTTATGTGGGCAGGCCTCATCCAATCAGTTGAATGACCTTATGAGCAAAAACTGAGATTTCCCAGAGAAGAAGAAATTCTGCCTCATGACTACACCACCTACTTATCTCTGAGTTTTCAGCCTGCCAGCCTCCATACAGATTTCAGACTTGCCAAACCCATGATTACATGAGTCAATTCCTTGAAATAAGTCTCTTTATAATATGATATGCGATGAGATATGCTATGATTAATATATGACATGACATGATATAAATATGGATATTTGCGTGTCTTGGTTCTGTTTCCCTGAAGAACTCTGACTAATACAGCCACTGTTAGGAAAGAAAATATGGCTTTGCATTCCCTGGATACCTGGTTTTTGCTTAGCAGAGAGAAAATCTTGATTTGGGATACAAACAGGACACTCATCCAATGGGCTCCAGAGAAGAGTCTACAAAGCTAAAAAAAATTATGAGAGCTGGACAACAGAGCTCAGAAGATCTCCCATAACCAAGCTCAAAGTACCAAAGTGACTCAAATACAAAAGAAAGTGTAAAGTCTTGGAGGACAGATTCAGCAGTTCCTACATGTGCCTCACAGGAATTCCTGAAAAAAAAGAACAGAGAAAAGAAAGGGGAAGAAATGTTCAAGAACGAATAGAATCAAGTATTTGGTGTTGGAGAGAGAGTGTTCACATCTTGGGTTCCCAGAAGAAACATTCCTATGTGGATCTTATGTTTAAATGGACACATGGTGGCTTAAGTTTAGGACAAAAGGATCAAAAGGGAAATATCCTGAAGCATCCAGTGAGGGGGAAAAAACAAATAACTTACAAATAAAGGAGATGTGGAGTAATGTTAGAGTGCTTTTTCATCTCCAATACATGAAGACAAATAATGTCTTCAAAAGTACTGAGCCGGGAAGCAGGTGTGGCTCAGTGGATAGAGCCCCCGTTTACCATATGGGAGGCCCGGGTTCGCGTCCCGAGACCTCCTTGTGAGGGCACGCCGGCCTGAGCGGTGCGGTGGGCTGATGCAGCAACCTCACGGCAGGAAGCGGGTGTGGCGCAATGGATAGAGCACCCGTTTACCATATGAGAGGCCCTGGGTTCGCTTCCCGGTGCCTCCTTGTGAGGGCAGGCCGGCTCGCGCGGCGCCGTGGGCTGATACGGCAAGACCTCACAGCAAGGGGGAGATAAGCAGACACAGAGAAGACACGCAGCGAGTGGACACAGCAGCACAAGCAGCAAGGGGGGGATAAATAAATAAAATAAATAAATCTTTTAAAAAAAAAAAAAGTACTGAGCCAAGGGAAGCGAATGTGGCGAATGTGGCTCAAGCAGTTGGGTGCCTGCCTCCCACATGGGAGGTCCCGGGTTCATTTCCTGGCTCCTCCTAAAGAAGATGAGCAGACACTGCAAGGAGCAGATGCCACAAGGAGCAGACACCACAACCAGCTGCTGCAACCAGCAGGGAGCGGATGTGGCTCAAGCGGTTGGGCACTTGCCTCCCACATGGAAGGTCCTGGATTCAGTTCCCAGTGCCTCCTAAAGATGAGCAGACACAGTAAGCAGACAAATGAGCAGACAGACGAGGGAGCCATGGGGGGTGGTAATAAAAAAATGCATACTTGGGTGATAGTATAATTTTTAAAATGTGGCTTGGGAAAATAAAATTTCTTTAAAAAAAAATCAAGTCAACCAGTTCAAACATAAAAAAAAAAAAAAAGGACTGCCAAGAATCTTACATCCCAAAGTAGCATTCCAGTAGGAGGGCAGAGCAAGGGCTCAGAAAGCTAACCACCTACAGATGCTATCTGAAAGAATTATTCCAAAGAAACAATGAATACAAAAAAGAGGAGGACATGGGCTATACGAAACAATAAGAAAAGAGTCAACAAAACTTATAGGTATGCTTTACACCTTTATAATTTTTGAAGCGTAACATTAAATATATATTTGTGTGCAATTATTTGGAACTAAAATCTCAAAGAAATCTCAACATGGATGGTAGGTGACAGATTTTAAAGGAGAGGAGAAGGAAGAGAATACTAAGGACTATTGTCTTTTTTGGAGGTAGGATCTAGAACTGAATAAATTTTAGGTCACAGGAGGAAACTATAAGTTTGTATTTGTACATAAAACAGTGTTATGGTAGTTTGGAGGTTTGTCCCCCAGAAAAACATGTTCTTGAACTTAATCCATTCCGTGGGTGTGAACACACTGTAAGTAGGACCATTTGATGAGGTTCCTGCAGTTAAGGTATGGCCCAGCCCAATCAGAATGGGTCTTAATCCTGTTACTGGAGTCCTTTATAAGCAGAATGAAATTCAGACATACAGAGAGAAAGCCACGGGAAGCAAAAAGTTGAAGGTCAATAGAACCCAGAAGAGAAGGGAGAGGCCAGGAGAGGCTGCCATGTGCATTGCCATGTGACAGAGGAGTCCAGAGCAAATTACATAAATATCATTAAAAAGCAAGTAAAAGACTGTGAAAATTGAAATACATATAACAATAAAAAATTCATATCCAGGGTACTCTAAGAGTTTCTATGATCATTAAAGAAGTCCATCAACTCAATAGAAAATATGGGCAAACTATACGAACAGGAAATTCACAAAGGAAGAAAGACAAGTGGCCAACATGTATCTGAAAAGACAAGTGACCAGAGAAATTAACATAACACCAAAAAAGATATAATTTTTCACGCAGAAGTATAGCCAAATTGGGTAAGGATGCAAGAAAATGGGCACTTTCTCATATTCTTAAGAGAAGGTGTAAATTGGTAAAAGCTTTTTGGAATACTATTTGGAAATATCTTATGGATATTCAAAATACACTTGCCTTTTGACCCAGTAATTTTATTTCTAAGTCTACTTGTCAAAAAAAAAAAACTCCCACAAGTGCATGAAATTGCACATGCAAGGATAGTCATTGTTTCATTGCCTATAAAGGGTGAAAATTTGAACACCCTCCACCAAATGTTTATCATTAAGTGAATAGTTAAACAAGTAAAGGGCACACCCAAAGTATGATTCCAGATGCAGCCATTCTTTAAATGATGCAAACTTAGAGTCTCCAAAAAACACCATCAATTCTACCGCATTCACTGGTAGTCATTGGATTAGCCTAGAATCAAGGGGAGGGACCACATACACGTGTGACTGTAAGCAGGCTTGATTCATGAGGTCAGCCTTTGGAGACATCATACCAGAGTCCATGAGGGCACAGAGAAGAGACTGAGATGGAGCAGGTGCTGCCTCTGGGGAGCAGAATGGAAGTAGGAATGGTGAGGGGATGGGGATCTTTCATCACTGAATATATCTGTATTGCTTAAATATTTCATAACAGGAATGTGTTCCTTTATTACCTGTACAATTACAAAATAATATTTATAAAGATATATTCCCTACCTTCCTTCACCCATCCCTGCCCCTGCCCCCAAAAAGACTGTGTTTAATAAAATTGGGCCTCTGGGCTATGATGCAGAATTGGCCACAAAGTGACTGGAGGAGATCTGGTGACTCCAATTACCTCACAGATGCCACATGAACCAAAGACAACTTGGGCAAAGGCTCTAGATAGAACCTTCCTCCGCAATGACCCTCTTGAGAATCCATTCGGTCTGATTATGCCATTGGGGAGTAAAGTGGAGGCAATGATATCGGCCTTCCCCCCTCCTCAAATAGAGTCTCTAAGGTGGACTACTCTTCTGAGGGGTTTCGGGGTGCCCAGTCTTTGAATTCCACCCAGCCGCCCAGCTATGGTGATTGGTGGGTATGGGTGCATGATCTCAGAGAGGCCAAGGACTCACAGTCTCAGGTTTTTGCTGGAACTGCCTAGACCAACTACCATCTAGGGGAGATCAAACACACATTTGGCAACTGGCTTTGCATCCCCTGTTCCTTCAGCTGCCAAGGTTTTCTGACAGAAGAGGTTAGGAGAATTTATGGTACTGGCTTCTGTATAATTAATTACCACTGGCTATTTCTATCCTCAGTGACTATTAAAGGTATCTTCTATACATCCTTTGGAATTATGGTGTGCCCAGTCCTGTTATTTTTAAGCGTGGCCTAAAAATGATGTAGCATCCATGTTAAACCTGTGGAAAAATCTATCATAACTTGATTATTTTATTGTGAGCATAGTGAGAAATTTGCCTTTTGGGCTTCTGGTACTGGGCAAAAAGGAGTCCCTTAAATGACTTTAAAATACTTAAGCAATTATTAAATTGCAACTATTAATAAAAGAAGCCTTTTTTTGCTAATTAGATTTTAAAATCTCCTACATCATTCATGCTATCAATTAATAAACATTTATCTGCACTGATAGAATACTCAAGCGGAGAGAAATAGAACAGGTCTCATGTTTCCCTCAAAGTCCTTAGAGTTTACTAGTCAGGCCTATGACAGCTGCATCATGGGTGAGAAAAAGAAATCTGCCAAAGTTAGGAGTAAAGATAAATGGCTGGGAAATCAAAAAAGGAAACTGTTTTAGTTTCCTAGGTTGCTTAAAGCAGATATCATGAAATGAGTTGACTTAGACAATGGGAATTTATTAGCTTACAGTTTACAGCTAAGAAAATGTCCCAATCAAGGCATCATTAAAGCAATGCTTTGTTCCCAAAGATTGGCTGCTGGAGATCCTGGGTTCCTCTACCCCATGGCAAGGTACATGGAGGTATCTGTTGGTCTCTCCCTTCTCTTCCAGGTTCCATAGTTTCAGCTTCTTGCTTCCGTGGCTCTCTCTCTCTCTCTCTCCCCCTCTCTCTCCATTCCCTTTACAAAGGACTCCAGTAAGAGGATTAAGACCCATCTTAATTGAGGCCTCATCAAAAGGTCCTACTTACAATGGGTCCACAGCCACAGGAATGGATTAAATTTAAGAATGTGTCTTTCTGGGGTACATACAGCTTCAAACCACCACAGGAGTCATGGAGCACCATACATATGAGCTACAAGTCTGGGACAGCCATTCTCAAAGTGTGGGGTCCCCTGGCTGGTAGCGTCAGCATGACCATCACCTGGGAACTTTAAAGAAATGCAAATTCTTGTGCTTGACCCGGATCTTCTGCAAGCTCTCCAGGGGATTCTGATGCCCATTCAGGTTTGATATTTGGCTGTAGAGATTGATCTAAGTTTCCAAGATCTCTTCATCTGATCAGTGTATCTGATTCAAGTGACATAAATACAAATTTTTGTTCTTCCATTTAATAGCTGTAACCTGAGATTCTTGTGTTGCTGTTTTTTTTAACTGAAATCTCCTTGAGCCTTAGTTTCCTTAAATGAGAACAGGGATGATGATATCCACTTCCTGGGTCTGTTGTGAGTATAAAATGTACTTGTAAAGTAGTTCACACACTTCCTGGAGAACCACGTGGCTTTAGATACTATTAATATTATTTGTCCAATTTAGTCCAAGTTCTCAGGGATAGCTTTATACATGTGGCTGAGGGCTAAGATACAGTTCACACTTAGCTGGAAATGGAGTGAGTTTCAGTGTCTTGTCTTTGTTCAAGCTCTAGACTGTTTTTGAAGATCCCAGGAGAGTATGGCTTTCTGACTCCACCTGTTTTGCACAATAAACCCAGGACATGTAGTCCCCAGGTAGGGTATTAAAAAGTTCTAAATATTAAGAAATCCATGGCACAAAGTTGGTAGATGGACTTCATGAAAACCCAAGTTCATGACACTAAAGTAAAATAATTCCAATCAAGTCTCAAAAGGCTGTCTTCAGGAAATGGAGGCATATGGGAAAGCAGCGCTGTATTAAAAGTAATAATTCAAGGGCATAGAATAAAATTCTCTTTCTGAATGAGAAATGTTAGGAGCAGAAACATTGAGGGGTGGAGACAGAACTACTGTTACAGAAATGAGAATGTCACTGATAGAATAAACTGAGCTAGCTTGCTAAAATATTCAAAGAAATAGTGGGGGTGTGTAGGCATGGAATCAGAGCCATTAGAGAAAGAGCTGCAACTTACAAAGACCCTAAAAGAAAACGCAATTCATCAGAAGCAAGAGGAAAATAAATGAAAAATCTCCTTCCTTCAATGCATAGGAAGAGAATGATAACTGCCAATGGCACTAAGACAAAAGCCATTATTTTCCAAAAGAGAGTCTTGACAAAGAAGTTCCTCTGCAACTGTGCGTCTGAGAAGGCTGTAAAAGAAATGGAAAGGGCAGGAAGCCAAAACAGAATTGGGAAAGTTTAGTATTAGTCACGGATATGTCACCCTTTACAGACTCTTGCCTCACCCTGGAAAGATGTGAGCTGGCATCTTGGAAGCCTCCAGAGACCTGGAAGTCAGGGAACCGTGGCCATGAGTGGCCTGGCAGCAAGAATGCCATCGGATCAGTACATGCTGCTCAGTCCTTGCAGAGCTGTGCTTCCATCCGGGAGTCTAAGAAGGGCGAGGGGGGCTTAGGGAAGTGAGAGACTGAATATACAAATGACAATAGCGAGACCACATGTAAAAATACAACCCTACACCCTCTATCTGCAGCAACCAGTCCAGGAAGCTAAACCATGATGCTCGTAACAATTATCTCCAAATAGCCAAGACCTGATCCATAACTGACAGCTTCCCTAATTTTTGCCCCTGCTTCCAGCTTAGGACCAAGAGTAAGCCAACGATGCTCCCCCCAGCTAATCACGGGATGCCCCGCTTTCTAGTGAGCTCACTTCCATTTTCCCCAAGCCAACAGCCTCCTAGCAGGCTATCCCTGGAACCTTCCCTTTTCTCACTATAAAACTTTCCCATTCTTCTACAGGCCTTTGAGCCTCTGCCAAACGTAAGTAAGAGTGGCTGACTCCCTTGCTACAGCAAGCCCTGACTAAATAGCCTATGCTTCTTCTCATTTGAGTGTTCTTCATGTAGTACTGCAGAAGGAAAACACAGTGCCGGAGGCCAGACTGCAGAAGGTCCCATGTGATCTAGGTCGACCCCAACAGGGGGCCTGGGGTCAAGAACAACAGGGGAGCCAGGAGGCCAGAGGTGACTTTCAGCTGTCCCCTAAACCTGATGCTTTGAAACTGAGAGCACAGGCTGCAAAGCTAACCCTACTCTTGCCCGCTGCTCAGAACCTCCAAACCCAAGAGGCAGAAGCAAGGTTAGTTAATGTGTCAATGTGCTTTGTAAACTGCAAAGCAATGCTAAAATTAAAAATATGATGCTCACCCATCAATTATTGGTAAGAATGTTTCTTCTAGATGAATATTGTTTCGTGTTTGTATGGGAAAAATTGTAGCTAAACATTTCATTGTCCCCAGTCTGCAAAAGAAGCACAATTCTATTGCTTTTTTCTTATAGTCATTAAATCATTACTTTTGCATTTAAAAAAAATATATATGATTACTCTTCAGGCTAGAGAGGTACCAGTATGCCCTAAAAAGATTTTTTTTTTTTTTGGCGAGTTTTTTCGGTTTTATTTTAAAACAGCTTCAGTGCGTGGAGTGGGAAAGCGTCCACTGAGCACATATACCACATTAGCTGAGCACCTACAGAGGGCCACAGGCAGGGACCTCAGATGCAAACAAGGTTACTCCTTGCTCCAGGGGCTCGCGGTGGGGATACAGGCAGAAATGCGTCTTTCATGCACATCTCACTGTCACAAGTGCTAAAAGGGTCGAATTGCAGCTCACCCTTCCCGGGATGCCAAGAGTGAGCATTAAACCAAAAGAGGAAAAAATGCCCACACCCCCATCAGAGCGTTTGCTTCCGGCTTTGTGGGGGCTTTGGAGCAGCAGTGAGGACACATCTCTTTAGCCTTTTGAGGTCACAGCCCAATTCTGAGTTTTCTCAGAGTAAGGACCCATCCATACAGGATCTTATGTGAAGAATGAAGTGTAGCTTGAAAATCCATGAACCTGAGAAATAGTAAGGGAGATCATAATAAAATAAGTGTGCAGATGCTAAAAAAAAAAAAAAAAAAAAAAAAAAAAAAAAAAAGAGCAAGGCAAAGAATGAGCAATATTGTCTTCTATTTAAAATAATAATAATCCAGAGAGACAAATACTTTTCCTCATGTTTTCTCCGTATAATCAAACATGCAACCATGCTTGTGTACACATGTGTGTGCGTGTGTGTGTGTGTGTATGTGTAGTTGATTACATAAAAAAGAAGAGAAGCTGTAAGACACACACGAAATGGACCTCAGGAAGCATGCTGAGGGAGAAAAGTCGTCTTTTACTTTTATCACACACATTTATGGACTGTTGGATTATTTTTTGGTAATAAGTAGGTATTACTCAAAATAAATTTTTTTTTTTAAATTAGTATAGCAATTACTGAAAAATAATGTAGGAAAATATCTTTCAAAGGCTCCAAATCATTCTTTTGCTCCAGAAACTTCATTTCTGAAATTATAATCTAAGAAATTGATCTTAATTACCCCCACCAAAAAGTTTCATGCACAAAGATGTTCTATCAACTCTTAATCATAACAACAACAACAAAAAATGAACAAACTAAATATCTCCAAGGGGATGGTAGGTAATGTGTAGCTAAGTTACTTGGTGGACTATGTAGTCATTGCATAGTTACAAAGACTTTATAATTACCAGGAAATGGTTATAATAATATTCAATGAAAAAATATATAATATTACTATAAGCAGGTTTTTCAAAAACTACATATAAAAACTGGAAAAAAACGATGCCAAAATGTTAATAAGAAGTTAACATCTCTTAAGCTTTTACTATGTACCAGGCTTTGTGCTAACCACTTTGGATATTAATCATTGCCATTACCCCACATTACGGGTAGTACTAGTTTCTCCATTTTACAATGAGAAAACTGAGGCAGAGTATTAATAGGGAATTTTCAGAAGATACCCAGGTGGCCACCAAGCACATGAAGAGATGCTAAACCTCATCAGTGCTCAAAGACATGCAAATTAAAACCACAAGGAGAAACTGAAATGGACAAAAAAATGAAAAGTGTGAGGAAACAGTACCTTCTTACTTACTCACTGGTGGAATTGTAAATTGCTACAACAATCTTAGAGAAGGACTCAAAAGTTTAAATGTGCACTCTCCTCTTTTGACCTAAAAACTTCTCCTGTGGGAAATTACTCAGGGTGATACACATTTTCAAGAGAAGATGCGTGCAAAGATTTTCACTGCATTACTGTTTGTACTGGTGAGAAATCAAATAAATCATAGTTGATCCAAGCAGCAATTAAAAAGAGAAAGGTGGAATGATTTTGGAAAAGATTATTGTAGCAGATTGATATTATTGATGAATTCCAAAAGGTAATATTGGATTATGTTTGTAAACTGGTCTTTTCCTCTGGGCATATTAGAGTGTATTGGATTCAGAGGTTTAACTTTTACTTGATTAAATAATGATTAAAGCTTTGATTGGGCCACGTCAGTAGGACATCACATCCCTGCCACTTTGGTAGGTGGGGATACACAGAGAAACCACACCACAAAGAAGGGAGTTTGGAGTTTTTGAGCTGGAGCCCCAGGAAGTAAGCACATAGAGGAGCTTGGTTGTGAGGAAAGAGAAAAGGCCCCTGGAACAGAAACAAGCAGTTCGCCTGATAGTTTACAGCTGGCTTTGTGGAGATAGCAGAGGAGCTGAGCCTGGACAGAAGCAAGCCCCAGGAAAAGAGGAACCCAGGGAGCCTGAAACCTCACAGACATTGGCAGCCATCTTGCTCCAACACATGCCAATAGACTTTGCTGAGGGAAGTAACTTATGCTTTATGGCCTGGTAACTGTAAGCTTCTACCCCACATAAATATCCTTTATAAAAGCCAACAGATTTCTGGTATTTTGCATCAGCACCCCTTTGGCTAATACAATTATCAATGCATATTATTAAAAAAAAAAAAAAAAGCTAACTGACAAAATATGGGTACAGTATAAGACCATTCATGCTAAAACCAAAAGGAAAAACCCATAAACTGCATATTTCTAGAGGCATATATACCTGCATGGATGTGTAAATACACAAAAAAGGTCTGCAGGAACAGGCACCGACCTAGACAGCTGCACTGACCTCTTGGAAGGAGTCTATACCTTAGATGATGGTTAAATGGTATTTTTGCTTTTTTTCTTTATAGACACCTTATAGTTTTAGGTTTTTTTGCAACAGAAATGTATCCATGTATTCCTTATGCAATTAAAAATAATTACTTAAGTTTGGTTCTCAAACAAGCATTCATTAAGATCAGATAAATTGCTCAGCCTCATCCCCAGAGTTTCTGACTCTAGGTCTAAGGTAGGTTGTGAGAATTTGCCATTCAAGCAAGCTCCCAAGAGCCACTGAAGATCTGGGCAGAGGCCACGCTTTGAAAACCACTTAGCGAAGTAGAACGCTGAGGTTCAGGTGTCCCTGGAGAGCCAGGAACCCCGACAGCCTCACATGGCCTGGATGGGCAGCTGACCAGGACTATTGTTCAATGGGAGGATCAAGGTGCATTTGCTTTTTGCCCATTATTTAAAAATATCCCTGTGATTTTAAAAATATATAAATATAGGGAAGCGGATGTGGCTCAAGTGGTTGGGCTCCCGTCTACCATATGGGAGGCCCTGGATTCGGTTCCCTGGGCCTCCTGGTGAGGGCAAGCTGGCCCACGCCCGCGGAGAGTTGGTGCAGCAAGATGACACAACAAAGGGGAAATAAGCAGACACGGAGGAAACATGCAGCAAATGGACAGAGAAAGCAGACAGCGAGCACAAATGGCAAGGGGCGGGGATAAATAAATAAATAAAAATCTTTTTAAAATTTTATATATATATATGCATTTTTTTAATGTCCTTACTGGCCTTTTAAAATATAATATCAACTCACCCTAAAAATTCTAAAACTATGCTTTCATATTTTCCAAAGTTCATGAGTATTCATTGCTTTAATGATTTTTAAAAAATCAAATAAGGACCCACTTTGTCTTTCTTAATGAAGTGTCTACTTGAGCTGTGACTTCCTGGTGAGAACCTGAGCTGAGCTTTAAAAGAGAAGGACTTAGCTCTCTCGATTTTGTAGATACACTCTCACTCCATTTACTACTGAGTCACACATGCCAATCAGGGCAGACAAGGACACATCTCTCCTCTAACAGCAGACATTATCCTAAAATATAAATAGGCTTAACTAATCCGAGGAAGTCAGGAAGGAAAAGCACTTGTATTATGATTGAAAAAAAATTACTTTCTGTTTAAAAAACAAATGTTGGCAGTCTGCAGCTTTCCACCCAAATCCCTAGTAGTGGCAGAAGAGTTATAAAGAATAAGTGAATCCAAAATTCTTCCCTGAAAAAATGAAAGCCAATCAGAATACAACTGAAGAAGAAAAGCTCAAGCACCATGCACACCGCAGAGGCCTGACCAAAAAGCACTAGGAAGCAAGAGAACACTAAGAAGAGTTCTGCAAGAGTTTTGCAAGACAATGCCTTGTACTGACTGACTCAATCCTGGTTCCTGAACCTGTCATTTCAAAGGCAAATGTGATTGCAACCACTCCAAGAGATGGGGCTCAATTCTTGAAATACACTGCTGCTGAACAACATGGAAGGAGTAAATGGACTTGGAGAATCGACCACAGTGAATGCTAAACAACACAAAAGAACAAAGAGATGGGATGAGTAAAAGAAAATGCAAGAGACATGGAACAAGCTCGAGACATTCCAACATCCACCAAGCATAAGGTGCAGAAGTAAAGGATACCAAGAAAGAGTAGTAGAGGAAACTTTCCCAGAACTGAAGACAAGTCCTCATTTGAAATGTTCCCCCAAGTGCTAAGCAAGATTAAAGGTACAAATGAACAAAACTTCCCATGTCTTAGTGTAATATCAGAACAACGATGATAAGAAAATTCTAAGACTCTGAGAGTGGTGAGTGTGGGGGGTAATAGATAACTTATGAAAGAATGAGAAACAGATTGGCAGCAGACTTTTCATCAGCATCTTCAGACACAAAAAGACAATGGAGGAATCCTTGTGCACACTTACAACTGGGATAGTAACCACTCCACCTTCCTTTGTTTAATATCCATATGGAAAACCTTGTGACTGATCTCTACTCTGTACTTTCCTATTCCAGAAACTTGATCTCTGATAATGACTGTAACTTTGTTACTCCCCCTGGTTTGGGGTCCACCTCCATCTTGTTCAGCCCCTTAATGTTTATTAATGAAGGAACCTGTGTCCAGCTCCACCCCAGTTATTCATTAACACCCCGATGTTATAAAATATTAGTATTTCTGCAGATCAGGGAGGCAGTTTTTTGGGCCATCTAAAGTGACTGACCTCCTTTGTGCAAACAATTAAACTCTTTCTCTCTCTGAAAACAAAGGCAATGCAGCAACATCTTCAAAATTCTAAGAGAAAAAAATTTTGAGCCTAGAATTCAATACCCAACTAAACTAGACTGTAGAGGTAAAAGTAAAATAGAGAATATTTACAGATATGCATAGAGTCTGAAAGTTAATCACCTAGAAATTCTATTAGAATTACTGGAGGTTGTACTTAAGCAAGAATTCAGATAAATTCAAGAAAAATAAATGGAAGCAAGAAGCAATGTGGAATAATCAATAAAATGAACTGTTAAATCTAAATAGATGTTGTAGTTGTGTTTTAAAATAGTAATAATATGGAACTAAAATCCCATGTCAACATGGAAGGTGGCACGAACATGAGACAAAGAATGGCAATGAAGAGAAGCTAAAGTATATGTAGGCCTTTTTCTCCTTTGCGATAGAAGAGATACTGATTAACTTTAGATATTAGAACTAGTATTATAAAAGATAATTTCAAGTGGCAAATACACATATGACAAGGTGATCAACTTCATTAGTCAGCAGGTAAATGTTCCTTAAACCACAATGCATTATAATAATATTCCTTCATCAATTGTAACAAAGGTACCACACTATTAAAGGCATCCAAATAGGAAAAGAGGAAGGAAAACTCTCACTGTTTGCAGATGACATGATCCCGTACTTAGAAAATCCTGAAGTATCCATGATAAAGCTACTTGAACTAATAAATGAGTTCAGCAAAGTGGCAGGATACAAGATCAACACGCAAAAATCTACAATGTTTTTCACACTAGTACTGAACAACCTGAGGAGGAAATCAGGGGGAAAATTCCATTTTCAATAGCAACAAAAAGACTCAAATACCTAAGAGTTAATTTAACCAAAGAAGTACAGGACCTATATGCAGAAAACTACAAAACAATGCTAAAAGAAATTTTAAAAGACCTAAACAAATAGAAAGACATTCCGTGTTCATGGATTGGAAGAATAAATATCGTGAAGATGTCAATCTTGCCCAAACTGATTTATAGATTCAATGCAATACCAATCAAAATCCCAACAGCTTACTTTACAGAATTAGAGAAGGCAATTTACCAAATTCATCTGGAAGAGTAAGTGCACCTGAATAGCCAAAAGCATTCTAAAAAAGAAGAGCGAAGTGGGAGGAATTTCACTGCCTGACTTTGAAACATATTACAGAGCTACAGTGCTCAAAACAGCATGGTACTGGCATAAAGATAGACACATTGATCAGTGGAATAGAACTGAGAAGCCAGAAATATACCCTCACCTATACAGTTGTATTAGTCAGCCAAAGGGGTGCTAATGTGAAATACCAAAAATAGGTTGGTCTTTATAAAGGGTATTTATTTGGGGTAGAAGTCCACAGTTACCAGGCCATAAAGCATAAGTTTCTTCCCTCACCAAAGTCCATTGCCACATGTTGGAGCAAGACAGCTGCCGACGTTTGCCAGGGTTCGGGCTTCTTGGGTTCTTCTCTTCCCAGGGCTGCATTTCTCTCCAGGCTCAGTGCCTGTTTCCTCCAAAAGTTCAGCTGTAGACTATGAGGCTCTTTAGGCTTTGCTTCTCTCCACAAGGCCACCTGTAAACTCTCAGTGACTGGCTTGTCTCTATCCCGGGGCCTTCTCACCAACATCAAAACTCCAACATCAAAACTGCTACTCAAAACCTGCTTCCTCTGTCCTTTGCCCTGCCTTTTATATTTAATTCCCCCATCCACCAAGGGGTGGGGCTCAACACCCTACTGACATGGCCCAGTCAACACCCTAATCATAACTTAATCATGCCCAGATTAACAGATCAGTTTACAAGAATGATCCAATTATATTTTTGGAATTCATAATTATATCAAATTGCCAAACGGCTATAACAGTCAACTGGCTTTTGACAAACCTACCAAGCCCACGCTAACAGAAGAAAACAGTCTCATCAACAAATGTTGTTGGGAGAACTGGATATCTATAACCAAAAGAATGAAAGAGGACCCCTATCTCACCCCCTATACAAGAATCAATTCAAAATGGATCAAAGATCTAAATATAAAAGCCAGGAGCATAAAACTACTACAAGAAAATGTAGGGAAACATCTTCAAAACCTTGTAGTAGGTGGTGGTTTTTTGGACCTTACACCCAAAGCACATGCAACAAAAGAAAAAATAGATAAATGGGACCTCCTCAAAATTAAACACTTTTGCACCTCACAGGACCTTTTCAGAAGGGTGAAAAGGCAGCTAACTCAATGGGAAAAAATATTTGGAAATCACATATCTGATATATCCAGGATATATAAAGAGATGTTACAACTCAACAATAAAAAGACAAATGACCCAATTAAAAAATGGGCAAAGACTTGAATAGAGATTTCTCCAAAGAAGAAATACAAATGGCAAAAAAAAAAAAAAAAAAAA